>VNJW01005154.1:0-10009 GCA_008042615.1 Drosophila auraria | reverse complement strand
TGCGTTTGCAATGACAATTAACAAGTCGCAAGGCAAATCGCTTAGTGTTTGCGGGAGAAATTTAGAAAATTATTGTTTTTTACATGAGCAGTTATACGTGTCGTGTTCAAGAGTTGGGAAACAATCCGCTTTGTTTGTGTTAATGTCAGACCAAAAAACAACAAATGTGGTTTACCAAAGAGCACTTCAATGAAACGGATAATTTGCGGACACGTATAACGCTTCGATTCAGTATGTACTTTGGATTCACTTTCATTCACTTAGAGAAGTTCATCTAAATAACACTTCATTTTTGTATCCGAAATGAATTCATTACTGTTGTGAAATGAAATAAAACTTTTCCTTTTCAAATATAAAACAAACAAAAAAATGTTTCTTCATCTTTTAATCTCCAAACGAAATGTTACATAAAACGAAGCCATCTGGTGGCGAAACGGAGTTCGCCGGGTCAGCTAGTATATAAATAAAAAACAAAAAGCCACCCACAGAGAAGCCCACTGCGATAACTGCGGCCTTACATCAATTTATTACCGTAAATGACCGTGTAAGCCAATTCGAAGCGATGGTCAACACTCCATGCCGTCCCTCTACACATGCCAAGTCCGCCGAGATCACATCCGAACCGTATGGGACCAAGTCGAGCAAGCATATGAAGCTTGTTCGGAGCGAATATCAGTAGAGGGGTCGATCGACACCTTGCCAATCCTTCATGCTAAATATGACTACTGCTACTCAGTTTACGAGTCATGTGCAGCTCAAATCAACGAGCAAATTGAGCGAGCGACGTCTCTATCAGAACAATCCAACTCCTGCAACTCTCAAAATTATACTCCAGCAGGTTGCCAGTTACCTCCGTGCGATACAGAAGTTTCTCGGGCGATTATCTTCGCTGGAAAGCGTTCCGTGACCTTTTCACAACGGTCTATATATACAATCCAAGGCTTACCGCTGTCGAAAAGTTACTCCATTTAAATGCTAGACTAGTGGTGAAGCTAATTCCATAGCTCCAATTCACCACTCACCAATGACGGTTTCCACTCAGCTTGGAACAACTTAACTGAGTGTCCGCCTCCTTTCAACGATTTTCCGCGTTCTGCACGCAAGTTTCTTAAACTCCGGATTCATTCAAATATTATTAAGTGAACATATTAAGAATTTAGGGAATTCAAACAACAACAACAGTAAAATTAAACCTGAAGGATGACCCCACTCACACGGTGACACAAGCAATAGAATCAGCGTGTAGCAGTAATTAATGAAAAAAAAAATGGATTTATAAATTCAAAATTAAAACAACCGTAACTTCTGTGCATGAGCAAAGATAATTACATTTGATGCACATGCAAACGAGCACCGCTCCCTATGCCCGCCGAAGTGAATCAACGTGAAGACGACACCATCGTCGCAGCCTCAGCGAACTGTGGGCGAAACGGTCATTTTAGCTCCATTTAATTCAATTTTGAAAGAGTTGATTGGCGCCAAAGCTTAATCTTTATCGATTACAAATAGCCCAGTGAGCTTATTAATATGATCTGTTGTGAATGATATACTCCAGCTGATCAGCTGTGAGCTTTCAAACACACCATATGTTTCAGCAAGTGCAGCACTGAGTTTTAAAGTTCATTTTTGGTGCTTTGCCAAAATAGCTTGAAGTTTCTCATTTATGTAAATATTTGGAAGAAAAAGTATTTTTGAAAGTTTGAGGTATGAATTAACTAAACCAATTTTTTTTGTGACCTGTGCCGTTGCCGCTGTAGAAAAAAAAATTGTTTTAAGTTGTCCATACCACTAGTTCTTTGAAAATCGTCAAAATAAGAATTTCGTGGACTGCAACTTTTGAGATTCGCGTGAATTCGCTGTAATATATTTGTTTAAAATTACTATGATGTCTTGTGATTGTAAAATGTCTTAATTCATCTGCAGCCAGTTTAACCCTGCCTAGTTTAGCCCTTTCCGAGCTATGGCGGGACAAACCCTTACCAACGCAAGAATGTTCTATTTTTAGGAATGCTTCAATAAAACAAAACATATAAGAATTTCCGAAATAGTTAAGGAAAGCTTGCTCACAGAGCTCGTAGTTGCCACCTCTCCTAGCTTGCACATAGCAGGTAAAAGAAATGCTGCGCAACTTGTTTAGGTGGCAAATGACGAAGGTATTGCCAAAAAATAGAATTGCTTACAGAATCTAAAGCAATCCTTTAGATTCAATATTCACGAGATGAGGCTTTGAAATTATACTTAGATGGAAATTTTACCAAGCACTCTTACAAAGTCACAAAGTCTTATTACATGGAGCCGACATAATAAACGTATCACCACTTCCAATAGGAAAAATTTCGCAAGAAGCGTTAGAAGCACGCAATAAGGACTATCGCAATTTACGTGAGCACCATACGAAAACATGGCAAATAAATACTATGGAGGACTTAATGCATGCCTAATTAAGTTCCTAAGATCCACTAATATTAAGTTTACGCAAACCACAAGGGCAGCTAAAAAGGATGGAGGTCGATAGGGATATGCTGCAGCTTTTAACAGAAGAAACTTCATATGAGAATGATTCAGAGTATAATAGTTAAAATAACTAATATGTTTTTTATATCTTCTGTTTAAATTATTGTGAATATTTTCCATTATGAATAAATTTATCCTTGACATATATAAAGACTGAAAAAAGCCAAAAATTTGATGATTTCAAAAGAAAAAACAAATTAAAGGGTGCAAGGAAATTATTCAAAAATAACTTTTCCATTTAGGTTAAATATATTTTTAGCCAAAAAAATAGAATACAATTGAAATAGTTAAATTAGTTTATCATTTGTTTCTGGTTTAAATAAACAACGTTTAAAACCTGATAAAATATTGCAACTTTCACAAAAAAAAAAAAAACACATGTAAAGACAAAAAAAAGTTCGTTTTTAGTTTTAATTAAATTTAAATCAATTAAGGGCCGGTTCCTACCCTCCCTGTTAAATTTTTGAGCGCAGGTAAAGTTCCGGCTTAGGGCCGGTTCCTATCCTGCCTGTTAAATTTTTAAGGCCAGGTAAAGTTCCGGCTTCGAAAATTTTATTTCCTATCGTTTAAATGTGAGGGCTAACTTAGCCGAGACCCAGTTTGGTCAGTTTTTCTTCTTAAGATGATCTTCCACGGCCGTTGTACTCCTGTCTAAAGCCTAATATTCACTAGAGCTAAATCCTTAGCTAGCTGAAAGAGTTCCATAATTCAAGTGTGACTAGGTTTTATGGTGTTTACCGAAAATTCATACGAAAGGGCCATACTGTCAGCTGTGATTGTTTACAATTCAAATTAAACGCCGCCAAACCGTGTACCCCACAAATATCTGCAAAATGAACAAAGTATTTATTTAATTACTTAAATTATGGTTTAAAATGGATCGGTTTTCAATGATCCAATTGCAGACTGCAAGGGTATACAAACTTCGGTTTACCGAAGTTAGCTTTTTTATACCCTTGCAGAAGGTATTATTTTTCCATGATATTTGCAACGCAGTGAGAGAGGCATCTCCGACCCCATAAAGTATATATATTCTTGATCAGCATCACCAGACGAAGTTAGCTTTTTTGTTTTATTTATTATCTGCAAGGGTATATAAACTTCAGCTAGCCGAAGTTAGCTTTTTTATACCCTTGCAGAAGGTATTATTTTTCCATGATATTTGCAACGCAGTGAGAGAGGCATCTCCGACCCCATAAAGTATACATATTCTTGATCAGCATCACCAGCCGAGTCGATCTAGCCATGTCCGTCTGTCTGTCCGTCTGTCGGTCTAGTCTCTCAGTTTTTGAGCTATCGGGCTGAAACTTTCAGCATAGTCTTATTTCTTTAGCACGCAGTATATATGTCGGAACGGACGAAATCGGACCACATCCTAAAGCTGCCATAGGAATGATGCCGAAATTAATGTAAAAAAAAATTCAACTTTTTTGTTTACATGTAAGTTTTTGTAAGACTCCGCTTTATATAGATCCTAGCTTAGGTAGCTAACATCAAAATCCTATGTCTAGTTTTATCTTCTAGACCAACGAGAATTCTCATAATCTTATCTCTAACAAGACCAACGAAACGGTCATCTGTTCCCCTAGCTGGGAAACCGTTTTCAAATGCAAGCGGGGATTTTCCGCTGCAAGATAACATAGTTGCTGTACAAATATTTAAGGGATGAACCGAAGCAACAGTTCGATATACATTTCTAGATTCTAGTGGCGTTTATATTTAAATCTATGCAGACACATGCTTATCAGTACAGTGCTGCAGCGGTTTGATGTTTACATAGGATTCTTATATATATACGTGTTCACGTGTGAACATTCCGCCAAAGGCCTGCAAGATTTAGGGTGTATTTTACAATAATGTATTCTTTTCATAGTTGCGGTAAAAAATTTAGTGGACTGTATTACTTTTAGTTTATTTTATTCGATATAATATCTTCTGCATTTAACAGTTTACAACGGCCTTCTTTTTAAGGCTTTATACATATTTAACCTTTTTTTTACAATATTTTCTTTTACCTTTTTTTTCTATTTATTCTTTAATTAACAATTTGTTTTTAATTTTATTTAATTGTTTCATCATTTAACAAGCTAATTTTAATAATTAAACATTTTGTATGGATTGTAAATGCCTTTTGTATTTTGCTTTTTTGTTCAACATATGTATATAGTTAATACAGATATTATTATTATTATTATTGCCACCATTAACAATGTGTGACCAATTTAATATTTAACTCTTCTTTATTTCTACTGTGTGATAAATAATTAGTGTGCCTAAATGGTTGCTGATAACTTCAAAATCTGGTATTTTACCTATAATTGACAAATCTTTTATTCTGAATACTGAGATATATTTTTATTTTCGAGCAGTGCTAATTTTTTACCTAAACCCTTGTTTAGGTTAACTGACGTTCTCAATTTTGTAAATTCTCGTTTAATCTGGCCAATGGTATTAACATATTAATATTTAGTCGACCAGATTGATGTCAATAGATAGGATTGTACTTTATCTCAGAATACCACACACATAATTGTTCCTTTTTAATTACCACACTAGTCCTATTTTTTTTCCTCATTCCCTCTAAGGAACAAGTTGAGCTGCCCTATCAGCATTGCTCTTGTGCCTTTTCCGATTTACCCAGACATATTTTTTTCTAATTTTAATTATTTGGCACCCATCAATATTTCTATCTTTCTCCTTTTCTTTTAGTTCAATAATTTGATTTGGCCCTTTGATATATTTAAATGAATTGTCGCCCATTGCTTCTCCTAACTAAGATTTAACCCCAGTTATACAAATACCTCCAAAGTGAGGTCCTGCCGGGGGAATAACCTGACGACCACTTTTATCCTTTAAATTTTTAGATTTAACCCCAGTTATACAAACACCTCCGAAGTGAGGTCCTGCAGGGGGAATAAAAGAACGGTAACTGTTCTCATTTAAAGTTTTATTTGAAAATTCTTTTTCCCGAATATTTCTTTTAAAGTTTTTTGATTTGTATTTATCCTTGTGAGTGATACCACCAAAATGTTGTTTGTTAATTGTTGATTGAGTCATTAAAATCGTACTTGTTACGATTGACTTCCTTACTTTGGACTTTGTATATCCAAAAACAATCCACCCGAAATCCGTTTTTTGACCAAGAAGGCCGTTTATTTTAACAACTCCATCCTGAAGAATGTGAGTGTACAGATCTGATCCAATAATCAGATCAATAGGGCCTGGCATATTAAAGTCAGGATCCGCTAAATTATAATTCTTCCATTTGGCCTTGTCAACATCAATCTTGCTGACTGGAAGAGATTTCATTAATTTGGGAAGTACTATTGCTTCGACTTTCAAAACTTTTGGGGAACTTTTGCTTTTAATTAACAGAACTACTTTGTGCTTTGAGATGCACTTTCCTGTGAAAGATACTCCACTGATCTCTGTTTGCGACCTAATTTTTGGTAATTTTAAAATCTTTGCAGATTCTTCTGAAATAATTGTGCTTTGTGAACCACTGTTAACCAAAGCTCTAAAATTTTCAAATATTCCTTTATAAGACTTTATTTGCACTTTAGCTGTAGCTAATAATGCCTTGTCCGACGTCAAACAAGTATTAACTTTTTCAACTTTTATAAATATGTGTAGCATGCTAATGTGATTTTCCCTACAATGATCACATGAAATCTTGCTACTGCACCTTTGTGTATATGAGTGTGTCAAACATTTAAAACACAACCCTGCCCGTTTAGCTTTTTCCATCCGTACAGTTGGACTTAAAGCATTAAATACTTAGCATTGCAATACATTGTGTCCCAAACCTATGCATATGGGACAAAAGCTTTTTGAATATTCTTTATTCATTACAATTTTTTTAATAGGATTTTCAACCTCAACTGAGCTTACCGAACTAAGTCGTTGCTCTAAAAATTCTACAACGTCGGACAATAATTGGACCTCTTTGGTCTTTTTTATATGGCTTTCATATAACTGAAGAGCCTCATTATTAAATTTTCTCAAAATAATATGTGCAAATATTATGTCTATCTCATCAGAAAGTTGTGCCTTTAACTTTACCATGTGAATTGACTCATTTATTGTGTCAATAAACAAACTTAATTGCCTACTTGATTCAACATTTAAGTTTTGAAGATCAAGCAGGCGATTTAATTGGTCTGAAATTATTTTTCTTTTATTTTCATACCGCTTGGTTAATAATTGCCAAGCGGCCCCATAATTTTCCCCTGAGCCCAACAATAAGTGAGAAACCACATTTCTGGCTTCTCCCTTAAGTGAGCTTTTCAAATAATTAAATTTTAAGGTCGGACTCAAATACTCCCTTAAAAGTATGAGATCATTAAACAACTCATAAAACAGGTCCCAATCTTTGGAATCTCCAATAAATGTGGGAACCACAAGTGCACCACTTTTTCTAATTTTGTATTCATGTCGTTTGTGACAGTATCTATTTCGAATTCTAATTCTTCAAAAATAGCCTCAAAATTCCTATTAGTGACATCAATCTGGTCGACTTTTTTCAATTTAATCAGTCTGTCCCAGTAGAATTTAATCATCTTCATTCTAATTACAAACGTTTCTTTCTTATTCTCCTCAATTGCCTTAAATGTATCCTTCCTACTACTACTGGCTACCACCTCATTTGTTTCTGCTTTTTGCAGGAACTGCTCTATTTTAACTTGAATTCCTTTAAATGAAGACATCATTTTCTCAAAATGATTCTTTTTGAGTCGTGATCGACTACTCCAATTCTTAACAAAGCCGTATGATTCCTAACACATTCTGCCTTAAGCTGTTCAAAATGTTTTATAGAATTTAAACTTAGGTTTAGAAGGTCCTCCAACTGCCTACTCTCTGTCGTTATTTCTACCTGTCTCTTTATGAGAGCAATAGTCTCCGCGGACAACATCTTAATTATATTTTAAAAAATTCTACTTTTTCTAGAATTATAAATTTTAATCTGACTTAGCTTCTTCTGCTGCCGTCGCTTCTGTTGTTGTTTCCGTTGCTGTAGATGCTACGTTGACGTTTTCGATGCTGTTGACGTTGCCGATATCGTCGATGGTGCTATTGACGTTGCCGATATAGTCGATGGTGCTATTGACGTTGCCGCTGCTGTTGTTGATCTTCCTTCTGTTAGTTTGCTCTTGGTTTTGTAGTTGTAGTAGGTTCAGTGGTTGCTTTTTGTTATGAAAATATATTTTTCACGTTTGTTGACCTTTTTTTTTTTTTGTGTCACTGATAGTCTATTTTTTTCTTATCTTCTGAGTATCAGATTACATTAACAATATTTGTCAAGTGCCCAAGTGGCCGCTATATTTAGAGATAGGCGCGCCTGCGCCTGCAGAGCGTATCTGCATTGATTTGTACATATATATATATATACACATACATATATACGTGTTCACGCGTGAACATTTGTTTTTCAACGTATATCAATTAATTTCAAGATATAGCAGTTTTTTACGGTTATAGAATAACGGTTTTAATTTCATTAAGACCGGGCAACTATATTATATAGCTTCAATAGAAACGATCGGTCGATTTAATTGAAATTGTAAAATTCTACATGTAAAATGTAAGATATTTTTTCAACTGTAACCAAAATGAATAGATTTTCAATAATCTAATTGCAGACTGCAAAGGTATACAAGTTTCGGTTTACCGAACATAGCTTTCTTTCTTGTTATTTTTATTATTATCTGTAACTTCGGCTTGCCGAAGTTAGCTTCCTTTCTTGTTTTTTTTTTTAATAACTCTTAACCGTCACAAAATTGTGTACCCAAAATTATAAGTTAATGTGCAATCGACATTTTTGTCTTCGTTAAGAGGGGTTTTTGTTTGATTGAGTAAAACATTAAGCTAAAAATAAATATTCTTTTTACTAAAAACTCAAAAAAAATTAAATGATTTTGTTTGCTCATTTTTAGGTCGGAAGTATGACCGCTATTAAAACTCGCTCACCCGTAATAGCAGGGAATTTTGCTATATGGGGAAGTATGTTCAGTACAATTGATTGTACACTTGTCCAATTTCGCAAAAAAGAAGATCCATGGAACTCAATTATAAGTGGAGCTGCAACTGAAGGAATATTAGCTGCGAGAAACGGTACAAGCTTATAGTTTTTGTTTCTAACAAATAAGAAAGCTACAGTCGAGCATATTCGACTGTAACATACACGCTCACCAAAGTTTTGTAACATACTTAATCTAAAGCACTAATTAATTTACTGCAAATGACTTTATGCGTCAACCTTTCCAAGACTCTACATAATAACTGTAGACGACAGTCCACGTTGTGACGATGAGCACAAAGAGTGTGCGCAAGGCAACTACTATATACATAGTAAACAAATTATTTTATTAGTTTTCAAATCGGACCGCTGCTTTAAATTTCCTTTCTTATTGCAATGTTCCGCAATCCGCACAATATTTTTTATGTTGATTGTGTGATCGTCCCTTTTAACTTACCTCGTTAAGACGTGTTTTTGTCAGATCAAGCATATCAAACAAAACACTTTAAGGGCCGGTTCCTACCCTCCCTGTTAAATTTTTGAGGCCAGATAAAGTGCCGGCTTAGAAAATTTAATTTCCTATCGTATAAATGTGAGAGCTAACGTAGCCGAGACCCAGACTCCCCGTAAAATATTTTCCGTCCCGGAAACAAAAATTTTTCCGATAACCGATAACAATAAAAAGGGACGGACAGCAGTTTTGAATGCTTGCATTTGTTTGAATGATTCTACCTATCTTTTCGGCGTTGGCTGAAACAGAAATAGAGGTTGCCACTCCTCCATCAGTGCCGATACCTTTTCCGCTTCTCTGCAGCAAACTCTGGTCAGTTTTTCTTCTTAAGATGATCTTCCACGGCCGTTGTACTCCTGACTAAAGCCTAATACTCACTAGCGCTAAACCCTTAGCTAGCTGAAAGGGTTTCATAATTCAAGTGTGACCAGGTTTTATGGTGTTTACCGAAAATCCATACGAAAGGGCCATACTGTCAGCTGTGTTTGTTTACAATCTATATATTAATAGGCTAAGCCTTTTTTAGTAATCCCTTTTTCCCCTACTTCCCGTTAACCGATTTTGAAACGGAATATACCATTCGATTCGTATTAATTTGTAGATGTGCAGAATATGAAAAAAAATTGAATTTGACAATGTTACCTGTTAAGTGCAGGTAAACGAGAAATACGTATATGAAGCATACGAAACGGAAACAACAACAATTTAACGAAGCAAGCATTGGAAACCTTTTCCGTTCTATTGCGATAAATCAAAAGTTGTTCAAATTTAAGCAGAAAAAACTGGAGAAAATTGGTGAGTTTGGCAAAAGTGAATTGTGAATCCAAAGAACGTGGTTATTTTGAAAAGATAATTTCAGAATTGCGATTGTTCAAGTTATTCGTTATTCACATCGTAGAAGCGTCAGTCTAAAGGTTGTTTCGGTGAGTGTCTTTCATTCTATCACATCGATTAATTGTGGTTTTCAA
>VNJW01005142.1:0-17984 GCA_008042615.1 Drosophila auraria | reverse complement strand
AACAGAACACTTGTGTTTTATATTCCAGTTGATAAATTTGTCTTTTAATTAATAGCTCTTTTCGTCGCACCCGTACGCCACAGTCAAAAGTCAAAAGGAAAAGGAAAGAGGGAACTTAAGTGTGACCAGATCCATGATCTCAAAAATACTTTTCCAGTATTGCGTAATGTTATTTTTGATTACAGAATAGGGATATTCGACATTACCCTTCCCTTCCTATGATCTCCGATAGTACATTTTTGAGGATCCGACGTCAACCGGCATTATAAGATTTTAGCGTTTCATGTTCAATGTTAATTCAAAAGAAAGATATAAATTCATTTTTTTTTTAAGGCCGAAGTGCCGTTTTGGTACGCTTCTGTACATTTTGTGTTTTAAATATAACGTTGCTTTCATATGACTAAGGGCCAGTTCATACCCTGTCTGTTAAACTGCCTGTCAACTACCTGTCCGGAAAACTTAGTCACCAGATAAAAACAATATGATTTCCTGCCCTTACTGAACTGTCACTTTTGTGAAAAAAATATACAAATTGGAAAAATGTTGGGAAACAAAAATCGCGAAAAACACCTTCAAGTCTTTAGTTTATTGCTCAGTCAGGAGAACAACGGCCGTGGAAGATCATATTAGGAAGAAAAGCAGACCAGAGTTTTTTGCAGAGAAGCGGGAAAGGTATCGGCACTGGTGGAGGAGTGGCAATCTCTATCTCTGTTTCTGCCATCGCCGAAAAGATAGGTAGAATCATTGAAACAAATGCAAGCATTCAAAACTGCTGTCCGTCTTTTTTTATTGTTATCGGTTATCGGAAATAATTTTGTTTCCGGGCCGGAAATTATTTTACAGTCAGTCTGGGTCTCGGCTAAGTTAGCTCTCACATTTATACGATAGGAAATACAATTTTCTAAGCCGAAACTTTATCTAGCCTCAAGAATTTAACAGGGAGGGTAGGAACCGGCACTAAGTACGATATAAATTTCCTATAAATTTCACGTTATATGTTATACATATGCATCTTATTACACTATAAAATTCATTCAGGGATTATTTAAAATTATTTATTCAAAGCTCAACCAAAAGATTAGATAGAGATAGCAAGCTTGCTATCTTATTCTTACGCATGGTCAATTCTGTATTTCTTTTCGGGGCCGCTGTGTCGACTGAACTGCCGACAGCGCTGCCGCTCCCGCAGCAGACTACATAGGTGCAAACGAGCGACCGATAGGTGCAGGTGCGGATGAGTTGATGCTGTTGCTGCTTCTTCTAGCCTGCTCGCTCGCTTCTCATTGTTGTTTTTATTCGCCTCGCCACTGTTGTTGTTGTTATTGTCGCTGATTGAACTTATGATTTTTATACCCTTGCAGAGGGTATTATAATTTTGCCATGATATTTGCAACGCAGTGAAGGAGTCATCTCCGACCCCATAAAGTATATATATTCTTGATCAGCATCACCAGCCGAGTCGATCTAGCCATGTCCGTCTGTCTGTCCGTTTGTCTGTCAGTCTGTCTGTCTGTCGGTTTCTACGCGAACTAGTCTCTCAGTTTTTGAGCTATCGGGCTGAAATAGCATAGTCTTATTTCTTTAGCACGCAGTATTATGTCTAATGTAAAAAAAATTTTACCTTCTCTTTTTTCAACGAATTTCTATAAACTCCGAGATATGGTCGTTTTTTATAGTTCTAGAATTACGGTTTTAATTTCATTAAGATCGGACAACTATATCATATAGCTGCCATAGAAGAGATCGGTCGATTTATATGAAAATGTAAATATCTACATGTAAAATGTAAAATTTACATAATTTGACTTTTTTTTTTAATATTACCAAAATGGATCGATTTTCAATGATCCAATTTCAGACTGCAAGGGTATAAAAACTTCGGTTTACCGAAGTTAGCTTTCTTTCCCGTTTATTATTAGAGGTGCGTGTGTGCGAACGTCGGCCTAACTGTTTTTTTTTTTATACCCGGTACCCATAGGGTACAAGGGTATTATAAGTTAGTGCCGAGAATGTATGTAACAGGCAGAAGGAGAAATCGCCGACCTGTGTCAGCTGAGGTTAATTCGAGCCCAACAGGGAATCCATAAATTCACCACGACCCGAGGTCGTTCGGGTCGTAGGGTTCGTGTCAACGGGGCTCGTGTCGTATGTGGAGTTCAAGAGGAGGACGACAAGCAACGAAACTAAGGGGTCAGCGACTGCGCGAATAAATATATATAAAACTAAAAACTGAAGTGTATTACTGGAGTGTTACATTGGCGACGAGGATTAAAAAAACGATTACGGAGTTACTGAGGAAAAGAAAGAGGAAATTAAATAAGTATTATTAAAAGAAAAACGACGGCTGCCGGGAGTGCAGGTAAAAAGGAAATGCAAATGTATGTGTATATATTCCTGCACGCACAACGCACATACATGTGCGAAATCTACATGCGATGTGCGGCGGTATGTATATGTGTGAATGTGTGTGTAAGCTTGGTACTCCACAAAACGAATAAGTGGGTAAAGCTGGAGCCGATTAAATTCAGGCTGATGAAAAAGAAAAGAAAAAGGATAAGGGAAACGGAAAGAAATTTACGCCACGAAAGAATTGGTGGGTAAAGCTGGAGCCGATTAAATTCAGGCTGATGAAATAGAAAAGAGAAAGGATAAAGGAAACGGAAAGAAATTTACACCACGAAAGAATTGGTGGGTAAAGCTAGTGAGCGGATTAAATTCCTGCAGATCTAAAAGAGATGGAACACACCACGAAAAGAAAAAAAAAGACAGATGTGGTGTTAAAAAAAAAGAGAGAGATCGAAAGAGAGAGAGAGAGAGAAAGAGATAGAGAGAGAGAGAGAAAGAGAGAGAGAGAGAGAGAATGAATGCAAAAAGGCATAGCAAGAGTGTGTGTGTAAAAGGATGACGAGGCGAAAATGAAGCAAATGACTATAACGAGTTCTTGTTATTGTGATTGAAAAAAAAGAAGGAGAATAACATCTTATTGATTGTTATTATATATTTTTCTTGAATTTCAGTAAGCTACTGAAATAGCAGAGCTAAAACCATTTCTATTTCGAACACTTGACAAGGCGTTGTTTAGAAATGAATGGGAGACATGGCTGCGCTCTTTTACTATCTACATAGAGTCAGAGGAGATAACTTCAGTGGTCAATAAGCGAAATAAATTGCTGCATCTGGGTGGACCACAGTTGCAGGTAGTGGTGTTCAACTTACCCGGTGCACTTGTTGTGTTCGACGAGGACGCCAAGAATGACGTTTATACACCTCTAGTGGAGAAATTAAACGAGTATTTTTCTCCACAGCGAAACTCGGTTTTCGAGAGGCACCTTTTCCGAACTATGGTTCCTGTGGAAGGCGAAGGCTTTACCGAATTTTTAATGCGTTTGCGTCGACAAGTTGCGAAATGCTCTTTCGGCGAAACCAAGAAGGAAATTGTGGAGATTTGTCTCAAAGACAAAATAATAGATGTCTGGGCGCCGATGGACTTAAAAAGGAAGCTCTTGGAGAACGAATACACGTTAAACGAATTTCGAATAAATCGAAGAGCAGGTTAACAGACAGACAGAGACGATGGGTGCAGCTGGCCAACAAAGCACAATTCAGAGAGTTTCATATCAAAAGACGCGAAACACTGAGACACTGCAAGACTGTGGTCGATGCGGAATAAAGGGACACCGGGAAAACAGCCCAGAGTGCCCAGCAAAAAGCGCAACGTGCAAGAAATGCTCCAAGATTGGACACTTCGCTCGGAAATGCAAGACCAAAATAAGAGCGGCCAACCTCGACGCGGAAGGGCCTTGGGCGAAACGTCCACGGCGTACAGACTCACACATCAGGCTGGTAAATTGTGAGTCTGTGCGCGACGAACAAAAGTCAGTAAACACTGACTGTTTTCGAGTAGCCACCAAGGGGGATAGTGACGAGATTATTCAATGCAAAGTCGGCGGCAGGACAATGGAAATGGTTATCGACTCTGGTTCCAAACACAATCTATGCAGCCAAGCAGATTGGCAGAAGCTGGTCGAGGACCAGGCAACCATTTTCAACATGCGCACTAAATCATCAAACCAGTTCCGTTCGTATGCTTCAGATCAACCTTTCAAAATATTGAGAGTGTATGAGGCTCCGATAAGCGTAAAGAGGGACCCGGAGGTGATAGATACTTTTACAGCAGACAATCACTACTAGGATGTGATACGGAGATACAACTCAAGGTTTTAAAACTAGGGTTAAACATAAATCGAGTTGAGCAGATTGGTGCGTTCCCAAAATGGAAAGATGTTCAAATAAGTCTTTCGATTGATCCAACCCATGAGGCGAGTCCCGACGGCGCTGGAGCACAAGCTAACACCAACTTTTGATCCAACGGTTTACGAGGTGACCAGCAGAGACGGTGATGTGGCCCAGGTAACCGGAAATGGGAAGTTGTATACCAGGAACGTCAGTCACCTCAAGAAAGTCGAATGCTCTGCTGCAGTTCAGCCGGGGGAAGGACAATCCGCGAAAAGAACTGATGATTCACCCCCAGCCAAAACAATTGATATGGAGCCCACCTCACAGATGGAGCCCACCTCAAACAGCGTCTGGAAAAAAAAGGAGAGATGTGGGAACCTGTGTCAGCTGAGGTGAATTCGAGCCCAACACGGAATCCATAAATTCACCACGACCCGAGGTCGTTCGGGTCGTAGGGTTCGTGTCAACGGGGTTCGTGTCGTATGTGAAGTTCAAGAGGAGGACGGCAAGCAACGAAACTAAGCGGTCAGCGACTGCGCGAATAAATATATATACAACTGAAAACTGAAGTGTATTACTGGAGTGTTACACTATTCTTCCTTTTTCCTTTGTTATTATACCCGGAGAGCAACTAGAAAAAAATTTTAGAATAAAAATACAAAAAAGGAAATATTTTTTTTGTGGGATTGAGCTCGGGCAAAACGTAAATGAATCGGCTGCATAGACAACTGGGCCACTACCTATATTTCATATGAAGCGACATTTTCATACTAAGTATGCTTCAACAACTGTTAACCTTATTTTGGCAGAACTGAAATAAAATTGCCCGCGATTGTTAACATCTAATGGCTTCTACATTTTTTTGATGAAAATATGCTTTTTATTGTAATAAAAAAGAGTGTGTGAAAGAGAAAAGAGATCGACTGTTTACCAAAAAACTTGCGCCAAATTACAGAAAAGAACGAGCGTGGCCAAGAAATGACAAAAAATATCAAAATGTAAAAAAATTTTTTTGGCATGAGCGGGACTAGAACTCGGAACTTTCTTGCATAGAAAAAGAATGCCCATCGCTTAGAAGCCTCGGCGCCTCAGAAAAGAACGAGCGTGACCAAGAAATGATAAAAAATAACAAAATTTACTTTTATAACCCAACTTTGCTGAAAAAAGGAATAGGAATCTGAAAAAAAAATGTAAATAAATTCTTTGGCATGGGCGGGCTTGGAACTCAGAACTTTCTTGCATAAAAAACGCTTGCCCATCGATTAGACATCGGGGCTATGCTCTATGTTGCGTTATGGACAGCGATTGTTTCTTGTAATAGAATGTAATTGTAATAAATGAATAAATGGTTTACCCATTTATTTGCAATGGCCTCCCTGGGTCCCGATTTAATATATGACAAATAATTTATTTAGTTGGGAGCAAATTCGAGCGGCGATTTAATTTTTATTAAGAAGTATTTAAACCGTCAAACGTTTGGGTACCGGGTATCTCACAGTCGAGCACTCTCGACTGTAGCTTTCTTACTTGTTTTTATCCTTATTTATCAATTTAATATTAATTTCGTTAGCAAAAATATGATTTTCCACAATAAAAAATTGTTTGGGTTGGCAAGGGTTCGTCCCGCCATAGCTTGTAAAGGGTTCGCCTGGGCACCGACATTGTTCCTACAAAAGACAATATCTTGTAAAGTAGCCGGTGGCTGCAGATGATTTTGGACATTTAAGAATCATAAGACATCATAGTAATTTTAAACAAATATTCCAGAGCGAATCCCTGCGAATCTCAAAAGTTGCAGTCCACGAAAGTCGTACTTTGGCGATTTTCAACGAACTAGTAGAAGGGGCCACTTGAAGCTAATTTTTTTCTACAACGGCAACGGCACAGGTCACAAACAAGGATTTTTTCAGTTAAACAAATACACTTTTCTTCCCAATATTTACAAAAATGCAAAATTTAAAGCTATTTTGGCAAGGCACAAAAAACGAACGGTAAAACTCAGTGCTGCACCTGCTAAAACATATGTTGTGTTTGAAAGCTCACAGCTGATCAGCTGGAGTATATCATTCACATTAGATCATGATAATCGAGATCCAGAGATCCAGAGATCCAACTCTTTTAAAATTGAATTAAATGTAGCTATATCGGCCGTTTCGCCCACAGTGCGCTTGCTTGTCTATTTACACGCCTTGCTGCTGCTGCTTGACAGTGTGCATCCCCTGCACACTGCTTTTTGGGGAGTTTAAATCACTCCTCACAGATTTTATATTTGCATTTTCAGATTACATGAATTAAATTGTTGGAAATTCCTTTTTATATCTTTGTCAACTAAAACTTATTTATGAATTAGCTAAAGCCGTTTAAAGTAGGCCGTTTTAAATATTTATCTACAAAAATCTGTGCTATATTTTATTAAGTATTTAATAGGAAAATATGCATTAAAATTTTTTTACATTATAATATTATGTTAATGTTTATGTTAAAATAAACAAGGAATCTTCATATTAAATAAATGTTGTTTCTGTTGACGAATATAATAAAATGAACATCAGTAAAGTATAAGTTTTATCCTTAAAATTTGTCATATATTCAAAAAAACAAAAAAAAAAATTTTTTAGGTAATCAATTTCCAAAAAAAATCTTTTTTTAAACAAAAGTTGGATTTTCGTTTTTGATAAATGTAAATAAATATTATTTAGATATTTTACTTTTTCGCTTCTAATGAATTCTACATACTTTAAAATGCAAATCATATGTTAAAAGCAGAGAAATTATTCTTGTTTTATCAGCGCACGCATTAAAAAACAAAAAAAAAAGGGATAATGAAATGATAAGAGAGAGAGGAATACTAGAAGTTTCAGTTCTGTCGTGCTTAGGCTTGACACACCCCTTTTGTTTCATTTGTTATTTAAAATATTGCTTTCGTAAATTTTTTATTATTAATTGATACCTTTTAATTTGTTTTAAGAATAGGTATCTCCATGATCAATAAGTTGCACTGTTTCCAGGAATAGGTAAATAATATTGGTAGCAAATTATAATCAGGCAAAAGCTGCATGCCATGACGGGCAATGGTAGCGCACATAGTCATATGGGATATAGGCCCATGTATACATAGTTGACAGTGTCCAACTTAACTAAAGCGGCAGCGTTAAATTGAGTGATCCTACCGTGATCAGTTATGAAATTGGGGCATTTACCCGGGACTTACGTACATTACTTCCGCGCAGAAGGGTTTTCATATGTTGTGTTTGAAAGCTCATGGCTGATCAGCTGGAGTGTATCATTCACATAAGATCATGATAATAAGAGCACTGGGCTATTTGTAATCGATAGAGATCCAGCTTTGTCGCGAATCAACTCTTTTAAAATTGAATTAAATTGAGCTATATCGGCCGTTTCGCCCACAGTGCGCTTGCTTGTCTATTTACACGCTTTGCTGCTGCTGCTTGGCAGAGTTTAAATCCCTCCTCACAGATTTTAGATTTGTATTTTTAGATTACCCGAATTAAGTTGTTGGAAATTAGATTTCTTTTTATTTTTTTGTCAAATAAAAACTTATTTAGGAATTAGCTAAAGCCGTAGTTTTTAAAGGAGGCCGTTTTAAATATTTATCTACAAAAATTTGTTTAAGTATTTGATAGGAAAATATGCCATAATATTTTTTTTATATTTTAATATTATGTTAATGTTTATGTTAACATAAACAAGGAATCTTCATAAAAAATAAATGTTTTGTTCTGTTGACGAATATAATAAAATGAACATCAGTAAAGTATAAGTTTTATACTTAAAATTTGTCAAATTATAAAAAAAAAAAAAAAAAAATTCATGTAATTAATATCCAAAAAAATCTTTTTTTTAACAAAATTTGGATTTTTGTTTTTGATAAATGTAAGTAAATATTATCTAGATATTTTACATTTTCGCTTTTTATGAATTCTATATACTTTAAAATGCAAATCATATGTTAAAAGCAGAGAAATTATTCTTGTTTTATCAGCACACGCATTAAAAAACAAACAAAAAATAGATAATGAAATGATAAGAGAGAAAGGAATACTAGAAGTTTCAGTTCTGTCGTGCTTAGGCTTGACACACCCCTTTTTTTTCATTTGTTATTTAAAATAGGGCTTTTGTAAATTTTAATTATTAATTTAATTATTAATTAATTAATTATTAATTTTAATTATTAATAATAATTATTAAAAATGGTTTTTATTCCAAAAACAGATAATTGCATAGAATTAAAAAAAAAAATTTCCGCGCGCATGTGCACTTGTGCACCAACTTTTCCAGCTTGTAATCCAGAAAAGAAACTCTCTGTTTTTGCGATTCGAGTTAATTTAAAACATTTAATAGTTTTACCTATTCAGGCTTGAATTTTTGTGTAAGTAAACGCGCACTTAACTGGGATTAATTTTCACTGATTAGCAAAAGAGAGCATCTCTATATACACGCCTCAAGCTTTTTTCTTCTTGTTGATCGTAATTTTAATTTAAAACCAATATCTTCAAAAATAGTGAAAAAATTACTTTTTAGCCCTATCTTTCCTATGGCAGCTATAAGATATAGTGGTCCGATTCGACGGAGATGCTTCCTTCACTGCGTTACAAACTTCTGATCAAAATTATAGTACCCTCTGCAAGGGTATAATAAAACTAATGAAATAATAGTTATTTTCACTGTGAAGCTTAAAATAATTACAGTCTTTGTTAATGACACTCCAAAAATCGTATTGTTCTCAAATCTAAGACGTTCAAAATAGAATCTAAAACAGAAACACATCTTATACATTTCTATTACTATCAACTTCGGTATATTTTTCCATTTATTACTGAATCTGCTACAACTTGTAAATAATTTAAGTAGTAATGCAAATGCCTTGTCATTGTATAGCTATAATATAATTAAAGGATCATACATATATTGTTCAAACATGAACACGTTTATATATAAATATATATTTATCATTAAAAAATCAGTGCAGTGTACGCTGCTTAGCGCATGTGCGCATGACTCTAAACATAGCGGCAGGTTGAGCGTAACACAAATAATGTAATGTAAACTGAACCCCTGCATGGGAGCTCAGCATATCTTTAAATATAGCGGCCAAACGGTCCGACTCAAAACACTTGACCATATGTACATGTAATTTGAATCCCCGCGTGGGTCACACGAATTCTGTGTTCACCCCTATCGCACTCAGGAATATATCCCTTGCTAATGGATAAACAGACTACTCCGTTGGTCTAGCGATAAGTCTATAATAAGATTTAATGTTAGCTACCTAAGCTAGGATCTATATGAAACGGAGACCGCTCCTAATAAAATCAGTTTCTCACAAAAACTCAGTGTGTTAATGTCTTATATTTTGGGACCGCTTTACATTTTGATCCTTCAAGCAACTGTGCAGTTTTTTCCTGTGGTAAGAGACTCAGAGGAAGGCCAGCACCTAAAAAGTATTGCAAGGGGAAACGCTTGCAGCTAAAGGTTGCTACAAATAATTGACTATTGTATCCCCCCTCTATGTTAAAAAACATAGTATAACTAAAAAGCAAAAGGATAAATAAGAGTCCTTATTGTTAAATATTAAAAAAAAAAATTTTAAAGACAAAAATTAAAATCGTGAAAATTTCAAAATTGTGGTCGAGAAATCCGCAAATACAAATAAATGTATTGTTTGTGGGGCGAATTCGAGGCAAAAAATCAAAGTAACAAGAAAGAAGGCTATCTTCGGTAAACCAAAATTTGTATACCCTTGCAGTCTGCAATTGGATTATTAAAAATCTATTCATTTTGGTTACAGTTGAAAAAATATCTTACATTTACAATTTTAAATTTTACATGTAGAATTTAACATTTTCATTTAAATCAAAAGATCGTTTCTATTGAAGCTAAATGATATAGTTGTCCGATCTTAATAAAATTAAAACCGTAATTCTATAACCGTTAAAAACGGCTATATCTTGAAATTGATTGATATACGTTGAAAAACAAACAAGTTACAAATGTTTTTACATAAATTTCGCAATCATTCCTATGACAGCTTTAAGATATAGTGGTCCGATTTCGGCCGTTCCGACATATATACTGCGTGCTAAAGAAATAAGATTATGCTGAAAGTTTCAGCTCAAAAACTGACAGACTAGTTCACGTAGAAACCGACAGACAGACAGACGGACAGACATGGCTAGATCGACTCGGCTGGTGATGCTGATCAAGAATATATATACTTTATGGGGTCGGAGATGCCTCCTTTACTGTGTTGCAAATATCATGGCAAAATTATAATACCCTCTGCAAGGGTATAAAAAAAGGCTATCAGTGAAAAAAAAAAAAACAAATTACGTGAAAAATACATCTTCAAAACAAAAACATCAAACAACCACTGAAACCTACTACAACTACAAACAAGAAACTACCGAAGCCAGAAGGAAGAATATCAGCAGCAACATCAATAGCAACATTAGGAGCAATGTCTACAGCAGAAGAACAACAGCAGCATCTGCAGCAGCGGACTTAGCTGTAAGTAATAATTTAAAGATAAAAGTTAAAAAAAAAAAAAACAAAAACAAACTGATGTACGCTGAGACTATTTAAAAAAAAAATCATTTTGAAGCGATGATATCCACGTTTCAGAGAATAAAAGTAAGAATTGACAGGGTGTTTCAAAAGGGGGATAGAGATGAGGAAGCAAGTGGTAGACAGTGTGGTCCGAAAACTGTAGCAAATTTAGGAAAGGCAATAGAGCAGCTACAGGATTATTTAAAGGAGATATTTAAGGCAATTAAGTAGGATGAGAAAAAACGTTTGTAATTAAAAAAAAATTCAACCAGATTGATGTCACTAATAGGAATTATGATGCTATTTTTGAAGAATTAGAATTCGAAATTAAAACAGTCACAAACGACATGAAAACGAAATTAAAAGTGGTACCAAAGGTAGAAGTTGCAAATCTGAAAATAGATGATTTACTACCATCCTTAAAATTTAATTACCTTAAGATCTCACTTATGGGAAAAGCCAGGAACATGGTCTCTCACTTATTATTGCGATATGGGAAAAAATTATGAGGCCGCTTGGAAATTATTAACCCAGCGGTATGAAAATAAAAGATAAATATTTCCAGACCAAATAAATTGCCTGCTTAATCTTCAAAACATGAATGTTAAATCAGATAGTCAATTAAGAATGTTTACTGACACAATAAATAAGTTAATTCACACGATAAAATTAAAGGCGCAACTTTCTGATGATAGATACATACTTTTTGGACATATTACTTTAAAAAATATAATAAAGAGGTCTTGAATTATATGAAAGCCATATAAAGATGACAAAAGAAATACAACTATTATGCGACGTTCTCGAATTTTTAGAGCAACGACTAAGTTCGATTACCTCAGTTCAGGATGAAATGCCTATTAAAAAAATGTTAATAAGCAACAAATATTTTTTTTATTTTCACTTTATCCTGGTCCTACAAGCTAAGTCAAGCTTTTAAGTTATGGCACCAGTCACTTTGTATTATTACATTTTACATTAATCATTTTGTCTTAGAGAGAAATTTGTAGTATAATTAAACAGTTGGGAAACAAAACGGGAGATCATTTGAAAAAACAAAATACAAAATATAAAAAAAGGATAATAAATATAATTGAATTGAGATAATGGAAATCATCTTACTGAAAGTTAAGATTAGAATAAAGTTAAGCTGTGCCTTGAAGATACATTCATAGTTTAGATTTAAAGTGATTATGGTTCCTAATATTTTTTAGATTGTTGGGAAGGTCATTCCAATAGCAAACAGTCTTTATAAAGAAATGCTTCTCAGCCGCTGCAAGTTTTAGCCTTTTGCAGATAATATTATTTGTTCTTGCGGATGAAGACATTTGCAAAAGATCTATTAGGTATTGTGGCTCATTTCTGGATAATACCCTGTGTAGAAATAAGAGAGTTCTTAACTTTATCCAGGAATCAAAACTTAGATCGAAGATCTTAAATGCATAACCTGTAACGTGTGCACTGTGATCTAAGTTAAAAATGTGACGCGCTACTGAGTTTAATGCAACTATCAGCTTATGCATACTTGCTGCGTCGGTGAATGCAAAAATTTCAGAGCCGTAGAATAGGGTTGGTATTATGCACGTTTTGGCCACTAGCCACTAGCCACTAAATATTCTGCGGAATAAACTTTTGAGTCAGTGATAGCTGTACATTTTTATACAGGCCTTGGTAATATGATCATCCCATGTCAAAGTGGTTATTATGGTTTTTGTTTTGGTAGGATTTTAATGCAGCCCGTTCGCCTTTGCCCAGTTGTTAATTTTTTGGGCTTCATGGTTGGTAACATTTACACGTTCATCGATTTGGCTTAGGGGACGACTTACATATGTATAGTTGGACATCATCTGCATAAAGGTGTACATCACAGTCAGACAAACAATTATGAAGATAATTTACATGTAATGAGAAAAGTAGTGGTCCTAAGACTGACCCTTGTGGCGAGAGGCAAGAAATCAGATTTCAGGCTTCCCGAAACAACTGCCTGCATTCTATTAGTGAGGTAGGTTTGAAGAAGCCTTATTGCATATGGAGAAAAATTATACAGCGTGCGCAGCTTGGTACAGAGAATCACATGGTCAATAGAGTCAAAAGCTTTGCTAAAGTCAAGAAGGGTTAATAAAATCACTTTTCTGTCGTCAATTCGTTGGCATATATCTTCCGATATATTTTTAAGATAGCGGTAGTGCAGCCTCGATACTTTTTGAACTCAGATTGGTTTTTACTAAGGATATGATTGTTGTCCAAAAATGTTTGTATTTGTTTTGCAACTAATCGTTCAAGGACAGCTAGATATGGAAGGATGGAGATAGGTCGAAAATCGTTCTCAACTTTGGGGATCGGTAGTATTTTTGAAAGGGAATGTAGATATGGTTAATATTGTGTTAAATATGTGTGCAATATGGCAAATTAGCTCTAGGATTAACATTTTTTACAAGTATGATTCTTATGCTATCCAGGGCTTCAGCGTTGAATTTCCCACTTAGCAAGGATTGACGTACATCACTTGGACGAACACACATGAAGTTAAATGTATTATCACATATGGTTGTCAAGTTTAGGTACATATTTTGTGGAGGGCTATGGATATTGATGTGCGCAAATTTTTCATTGAGTGCATTCACGTCTTGGTCTGACTTGGCAGTCTGATTTTGTTGGCCTATAACCAAACTTTTTAGCTCCTTCCAAACCTGGCCTGAAGTTTGTGCATTGCCAAACTTATTATGGTATAACCTACGCTTGGAATTTGATATCTTCTTCGTCACTTTAGGTCTAATTTGTTTAAAGATATGGTAATGCTCTTCAGTTCGATATTGTTTCCAACGTTTATAGGCAGTATCCCGTAATCGAATTAGTCCTTTGATTTCAGGAGTAAGCCAAGGCTGGTCTGCTGGCTTCACTATTTTTGTTCGCACAGGTACACATTGGTCAAATAGTTGTCTAATATTAGAGTTTAAGAGTAAAATTTGGTGATCTGCAGATGTCAAGTTGTAAATTAAGGTCCAGTCAAAATTGTCAAATGACTTGATATTTATGACGTATGACCAGCAAGTTGTCGTAATTAATTGACTTATAGTCCCTATAGCTAAATACCGATTTTGGGTTGCCAGAGATAAAATCATACGTCATAAATATCAAGTCATGTTTGGAAAGCAGGGACACATAGTTGGTCGTATAAGAGGACTCTCGACATATCACTAACAAAGAATACATCTAACAAAGAGCTACAAGTACTTGTGAAATGGGTAGGTATGTGACTCTTGACCAATTTTAGTCCAAGTGAATTAAGATCATTGTGAACATGATGTTCACTGAGAATATTGCTATTAAGATCTTCTGCTATGTTATCATTTTGATACCCAACGGATATGTCTGCAAGAAGCTTCATAAAAGCTTCGAGTTGTGTTTGACGATGAGGTCTGTAAATACAGCAAATGAGAGCTTTAGTCTTAAATGTCCGGTCAGCAATCTCAATGAATGTAGATTCAATTGCACTATCAACTTGGTTGGTTTATATAGGCTTGGATTTGAATTACACCAGTTTACAAAATAAAAAAAAAAAAATGCTCCGAGCCTGTTGATACAAAATTCTGGTAGAGTTGAGTCCCAAGATCACGAAAATGGCTTTAATTTTTTTTCTATTTATACGTTTTTTTTTAAAGAATTTTTAAAGTTTTACTCAAAAAAAATTTTGCTCATTTTACGTTTCTCATTTCATAGCTCGAGTTGTAGCCAATCAATTTAGCCGTCGAATGTTTTATTTAACAGGTACTGAACTAACCTTTCGATTTTTTACACTTTATTTATATTGGATAAGTACTTTGTGTGCTGGAGGTCGATAAACTTGAAATGTTAACTCAAATGTTAACATGCTGCTAGCATCCTAAAAACTCGAAAAAAATTCGTTGAAAAATCAAAGCGTCTTTTTTTCTAAAAATGGATTTAACGTGGATTTTCAAAGTCAAGTAAAATGAGAAATTTTTTAAAATTTTTGGCCAGATGTCTACTAGATTAAAGGTACAGTGTTGGACACCGCTTTTAGATGGTCTGTTAACTTTGCTAGATGTGATGAACAGTCGGATTTAGCTATGAAAAAAGCTACGTTTCGGTAAATAAACAAAAATAATCGCCTTTATATACATACATAGACAATGTATCAATTTGTTTGGTACCATTAAGGGGTTAAGCTTCCTCGCGACCTCAAACAAACGTGCCATAAAAACAAACCTTTCTTTCTGCAGAAAAAATATAGCAGGAGTATTTCAAATCGATATTACTACTGAATTTTAGTTGAGATGTGGTCAAGATCTTAGCATACCCTTATAATAGTCCTGCTATATTTTTAAAAATATATATGTATCAAAATCGAAAGGTTAGTTCATTACCTGTTAAATAAAACATTCGACGGCTAAATTGGTTGGCTACAACTCGAGCTATGAAATGAGAAACGTAAAATGAGGAAAATTTTTTTGAGTAAAACTTTAAAAAATCTTTAAAAAAAAACGTATCCATAGAAAAAAAAATTAAAGCCATATTCGTGATCTGGGGACTCAACTCTACCAGAATTTCGCATCAACAGGCTTGGAGCATTTTGAGTGTAAACTAGGGTTATTTGCTGACACCAGCATGGCCCACCCGATCAGCCCTGAACAACACGTAGCCATCACACATAAAAGGGACATCACTAAAGCCATTAACAAACTACATCAACATGAGACAATCTTAAGACCCTCTCTTTGTTTACACAAAATATTTAAAAGGTTGATCGCCATTGTATTATTTGAATAGACATTTATGAATATTTGGAACACACACAAAGATATTTTCAGGGCACACTTTAATTATTTTGAAAAGCTTAACTAGATTTATCTTAAAAACTATTATCAGAATGAGTAAAGGAGTATAAGAGAAATTAGTTCCAAAAATTATTCTGATTCGCCTTGGCAGTACCTTCTGCGAGCGGAGAGTGAGAAACAGGGCGAAAGAGGGATTCAGCGGTAGTGACCTCGGCTAGCTCATTGAATTGCTGGATGCAGAGAACGTCATCTCTCCCAGTGCACTTTACGTGCAGGATCCAACGTAGTGTAAATACCGCAGAGAGAGCTTTGAGTTTTTTTAGGCGCATGGCTTCATTGAAGATTAAAAAGTTGTCTTTCGTAAGCTGCTCTTTACATAATGCGCAGCCGGTGAGTCGAAGCCTAACAGGTGTATGCTTAGTTCTTGTTTATTAGTAGGCCGGTATGCACCCAGTATGCGTAGAAGCTTCGCTTTTTCCCTCGTTATCTCCAGCTATACGATTATTAGAGGATCAACAAGCGTATTTTGGGATTTTCGGGCCCTGAAGACATCCCGGACTCTCCGTGTCGGAAAAGGGGTCGAAGTTTTTTCCCATCAACAAACGGAACGCCGTGCATACGTACCGTGCACGCTTCGCTTTTCGCATGCTGCGCATGAAGTTTTCCTTCAACCGCCCCTACTTTGGCTTTTGGGGCACGGAACTACTCCTCCTCCCGCTCCAGTTTATCCAAACGATGGGCCGTGTTTTGTTCCAGTTGTTGGACTCGCATACCCATGTCTGCCGCAGATAGATGGCTAAGTTTAGCGTCGAGTTTCTTGTCAATTTCTTTAGATAACGCCTTCAGCAGCCTTTCTTCTGCCGCTCTCGAGATGGTGTTGCTGACCTCGGTCAGTTCAGCGAAGCGGGGACTTATAAGCGCTGCCAGTCGGGTGTTGATTAGCTCTATCATTTGCGGGGTAAGAGCATCCGAGGTGCGACTAGTTTTCGCAGATCTCAACTCCAGAGATAAGTCGGTTCTCACTCGTTTTGTTTGCTGATTTGACATGACCGTCTCTAGTGCGCCTGTGCAACAGTTATTTTGAAAAACTTGATGTTGTAGTTGCTGCAGCTCTCTCAAGCCTTGACTAACTGAGAGCGGGGACAGAAAGTTGATTGTTGCAAAAATTGTTAATTATATTGTTTACAGATCCAGATGTGTGTTTTTTTTTCCCAGCAGCAGCAACTTTGCGTGACACTTTTTAGGGGATCGGGACGACTGTAGAGCAGTTGTTGACAAATTTTTTGGTGAAAACGTTGATTTGGTGAGGAGCTCCAATAAACACGTCTGCTTCGGAAGAATATTGTTTTCAAACAACAGTTGGCTCCAACAACAGTTGCCTCATATGCAAAGGTCTGGGACATACTGCTACAAATTTAAGGTCTTAAGTCCATCAGAAAGGTTGGAAAAGGTTCGAATAGCAAAATGGTGTGTTTGATGCTTAATACATGCGTCTAACAAAAAATGCTTTAGCGATATATCGTGCTCGCTTTGTAAGTAGAATCACCACAGCAAGCTCCAGACGTCTGATCAAAAATTATTAGCTACAGCTGAAGTGCAAAATAAATCCCATATTCAAAAATTTGAGAATTTTAGTGCTTTGATTGAGAGCGTATCACAAAGCACAATAACTTCAGAAGAGTCTGCGCAGATTCTAAAATTACAACAAAAAAAATTATCACAGGAAAGTGACTCTCCAAGCACAAAACCATTATTTATATAAAACCACGAAACTCCCAAAATATTTTAAAAATTTAAGCGGTAATCCTTCCCAAGTTAATGAAAGGGCTTTCAGTCAGCACAATTAATATTGGCAAGGAAGAATGGAATTGCTATAATTTAGCTGACCCCGATTTTAATAAGCCAGGGCGTATTGACCTGATCATTGGAACAAATCCATTCACTCACATTCTTCAAGATGGGGTTGTACAAATTAACGGGTGTATTATTTCTGGATGTAAAAAATCTAAAGGAAACAAAACAATCGTGGCAACAGCGATCGAGTTGGACGATTAAGATAGATATTGGAAAGTAGAGGGAGAAGACAAAAATGATATACAGGCAGGCTCCGGTTTTCACTTTTTTTTTTCGTTTTTGTTTTAGACCAAAATCGTACGTTTTCGTTTTAGGTGCTCCGGTTTTCACAAACTTTTGGCATCGTTTTGTTATCGAAATATTTAATTATTTTTATTGCTCAAACAGTTGACTTAGACGTTTTGAGAGTAAACGGAATGTTTAAATGCCTTTACTTTTTTTAATTGTTTGTTTTAAACCCAAATAAATGCAGAAATTGTTTATTTATCGGTCCAAGAGCGCTGCCACTCTTTAAACAGGAAATTTTATACC
>VNJW01005141.1:0-26925 GCA_008042615.1 Drosophila auraria | reverse complement strand
GCATAAATGACATCATTTCCCTTTCAACATCGCGACAAGCCTCACAGCAGTAGCGCAATCCAATATTTTTGGCAAAATTATCAGCCAGCCGGCCTGTGCGTTCAATGCACTTGGCGTGCACGACATTGTCACACAGCCAGCAGCCAATAGTAGGGTCCTCATCAGAAATTACTTTCTTGCAGGTTTTTATTACACAGACAAAATTAGAAGACATTATAGCGACTTACCACTGTACCAGTCGGAAGTTAAGAGAAAATAAGAGTAGTTACGTGCACTAAGAGAGAGCAAGAGAGCGAGAGTTAGGGAGCTTAAGCCGTCGAGCTGTAATTCGGCGTAACGGATAAAGCACAAAGAGGAATGCAAAAAATGCAGATAACGATATATTTTAACAATTTTCTTTTTTTTTTTAATAGACCAGCTCGAAAAATAAGCTTTTTATTATGATTATTTAGAATATAAATATAAACTAAAATGTTTAAGTTCATGAGATTTTATAAGAACATAAACTAAAATATTGAGAAAGAACATTTAAAATAATTATTAAAGAGCTCAGAAAAATCTGAAATCCTTTATATCCCCAATTCGCGAGCAGCTGCTGCATTAGTGACCTAAGTTGACGTGATTTGTGCCGGGTTCAGTGACGGTTTAGTCCCAGTCTAGGCAGCTTATTGGTCAGAAGCTTGTCGATGATGTCGATGGTGTTCATGTGGAATGCCCATATTCGAGACTTGTCCCTGTCTGTGTGGACGAGAATGTTGTCCCTTTTTTTTTTTTGCGTTACAAAGGTATTTGCTTCGGTCAATGTAAGACGGGTCAGCCCCTGGCCTCACCCCCTCCTTAGGGCAAACATCTGAAAGCGAGAAATCTGTATTGGACTTCCAACAATTATCGAAAGCATGGCACGAGGGTCGACTACATTGGGCTTAGATTAGGGATGGTAAATAACTGCAATAATGAACGTGACTTTCGGAGCGTATATATTTATGGTGAAAATATAATATCACATCGTTCGATGTCCTATCGGAGTCTTATTTCTGAATCTTATTAATAAAAACTCTGCTAATTTCTTTGATCAAAATTAATGCTTTTAAAACCCCCTTTTTCTGAATTACTTTCCTAGACATTTTATAGATTTTTTATACACATCATAAAATTACGCGTATCTTTCGTTTAAGAAACTTTAGAGACTTAGTTTTGTGGCAGCTGTTCAGGGTGCTCCTCATCGTTCCCATCCTGTGTCATGCTCCTGCTCCTCGTTTCTTTATTGAATGGCCTCGTAAACAGCACATAACACTAAAGAGCCTGCTGGGGCGGGTCTGGGCAAAAAATATAGAAAAATAAAAACTTTCAGATCTTCCAGAAAGGGGGATGTGCGTGTGTGAATAATTGAAAAGTTTTAAAGTCCCCATTTGCATATATAAGAGGAGGAACTAAATGTTTTCCTACCGAAAAACTCCTTCCGTTTTCGCTTCCCGCTCTGTGCTAATGGCTTTCCGTTATATCCAGTATTTTCTCTGCTCTTCATGGCCACTTGTCGCACATCCAGGGTATTATTATTTAATTTTTCATGTGCTTTCAGTAAAAAGCAGCAAACGCTGAAATGGTCAAGAGAGAGGTCGGTACAGGTCCACAACAGCTGTTGTCAGACCAAACAGAAGGACCGACGTCGCCCTCCGCCGCCGCCATCAACTGTGCTCTGTGTCTATTCCCATTGGCGGCCAAGTTTATTTAGGCAGCAGTTGGCTGCAGGACAAAATTCCTTTATCCGAAATCCCGGGAGAGAGCGCTTTTGGTTTCGATTTGGGAATTTCAGTCACACCCAGTGCTTTACACACACTCCAGTTCAAGCAAACGGAAATTGAATGCTTTTTAAAAAGCAAACAAACATAGTTTATGGATTCAAACAGAGAGTTTGAATGCTTATGCGCAGAAATTTGAAACGAACAAAAGGCGGCTAAAAGCTAATAAACTAGTTTGCCTAGAGACAGACAGACAGACAGGGCTAGACCGATCTGTCTTCTGATGGTAATAAATAGTCGGTAATGCATACTTAAAAGATTATTGTTTTAAGAACTATTTGTGTACACTGGTACAAAAATAAAAACAAAATTCTGTGGATATCTCATTAAGCCCGAAGCTAATATTTTGAACATAGCTGTGCCACAAATATATATACGTATTCTTATGTTAAATTGAGGTTTTTAATTAAGCGCCAATGTCGAAGGGATAAAGTGGAATTTCTAGGAAATCCACCGACGTAAAACTTGCCCGCCTTGGCCACATCTATATATACTTCTAGAATAAAGCTTTGTCCCGAGATTTATGTGAATATTGTTAACATTTATTATTAGCATCAATTCAAAGAATGTAAGCTGAGTTTTTATCCTTCTTCAAGCGGAAAATATGTATAAATTCTATTATTTTATCTATTTATATTCCGTAGTCTGCGCTGAAAAATTCTGACCCTGGCATTGAATTTATTATGCGTCTGCTGAGTGGAAAGCGTGGGAGGAAAAATGAGTAAGAGTCGGGTGGAAAAAGTGCTCAAAATACTTTTATCTTTTCATTTTTGCTGCAGAAAAGTACAAAAAGAGATGCAAAATTATGTAGTCTAATAAGAGTAAAAAAGTTATTAAATTGTGTGAAAATTACTAATTGTGTAAAAATTACTAAAAATGAGCATAGGGAAAATCAATAATTTGATTTGACGTTTTTCTAAAGTTTAACCTACCGTCTCACCAGTTATCTAAAATGTATTTTGAGGAAAATTAAAACTCAACCCAACGCTTTGGCTTTAATTTTGAGTTTAAAAGTTTGAACTACCAAACTATTTGCACAGTTTTGGCACAATAAATAAAATAAAAAGCAATAAAGCAATAAAAAGCCAACCGCAACACTCCAAAAGTTGTGGGAAATCTGTCAGTGGAAAAATGGGCATGGGGGAAAGGGTTGGGATGTGGAAAAGCACGGCGAAAGGTCACCATTTTGTATGCAATTCCAGTGTTGATTGCAATTTCTGTGGTTGGACAAAATGAAATTTGTTTTGATATTTCTATTTAACGGATCTGTGGGTTTTGAGAGCTGTTTTTGTGACACTCGCTTCGACTCTTAACGAGGAAATTACAAATCATTGCCCATAAGTAAGAAAAGGTTTTAGCAGAATAATAACAAAGTTATAGCTGTGATATAATAAAATTATCCAAAAATACATACATATTGTCCTCTGGCTACTCTGATTTATTGCGATTATATATTGCACATGGTGTCTATGTCTTATGATGATGCCATGTGTCTGGCTCTACCTTCATCTCGTCACTGTCTCTCCTTCACTCCCTTGCCGGTCACAGGTGTCAATGGCATTGCTACGTTCTTTTCTCAAAGCTTGGACTTTGCTTTTCTCATTATTTATATTAATATACATACATGCATGGAAAAAATCCACAACTATAAAAATTCTATTAATTTTAATTGTTTTCTTAAAACTTTGAAAATATGTAGTTAGTTATCGTTGCTAAGTATCAAGACAGCTAAGCAAACTATACTGTATTTATTGTCTAATATTCATTAAATTGTTCGTTTTCAAAAAGTACACTAAGACAGCACCGATCGGATAACGATGTATAATTCTTAAGGGTTCTGTGTACAACTTATCAAGTATTCGCTGCCTGAGCTTGGCTTGTTTTAATTTTTATGATATTTTTTCATGAGCCCTAAGGCCGCTTTATTAGCCAAGAGCAAATGGTGTCAGCTGCACTGAATTTTCCCCCATCCTGGCTTCCTTTTTTGCCTTTCTCCTTCTCTTTATATCCCTTCTCCTTCTTACGCGCCGTGTCCTTAGTTAAGGACATTAATTTAATCGGCATGTCATTGCGGGCTCAAAGTTTTACACCTCTGTGACAGGAGACAGGATAACCATAAAATGCCTCTCTGCTTTGTCCTCATCTCAACTGGGTTCATCTGGCCGCCCCCTTTTCCGCACGCTTTTCCCGCTTAATTCCATTGTTTTAGCCTTGTTAACTGGGCTGCTGAGCCAACAATGGAATTTCCTCCAGCTGGGGAAACTTTCCTAGCCAAATGAGTTTAGTTTCGTACCTAAGGCACATACCTGTGAGTTCGGAATTTGATATTCTGCCTTCTGGCTCTCGACGTTTGCCGGTCAGTATCTGTAATCAAAAAATGAAACCATTTCCACAATTATAGAAAATTTATTTATTAAAAAATTGGGCGAAATTAAAAATTCTATGAATATTATATTCAGGTTAAATGGCACGTAGATTGTGTGGTCCAACAATTATAATCCAAAGTACAAAATGTTTAGAAAATAATAATAAATTCGCAAAAAAACCTAGGGAGAGGAGAGAAAATGAGTGATGGGTCGAATGTGGGCAAATATATTGCCCACAGAATATAGATCAATTATTCTGACAGTTGTTTAACCTTTGATATTGACGAGTAATGAATATTAAGTAAAGAGTAATGAATATTACAAAATACTAAAATATTCACTTAGACTTGTTTTTTTTTTTAAAGATTAAACGATTATCATTTGTTTATACTTAGGGCTTACTATATTTCTAGTTCGAACTTCCAATTGATATATGTACGTATATTGTTTCGGTGTTAATTTTTCCCCTAAACTCCCACTTATACGCTGTAAAACGAATCACAATTAGGCAGAAAATTTAATATTGTATTTTTACGATTTTTGACATAAAAATGTGGATTATCCTTGTCGGTTTATAGCATTTTCTTTCTTCTTCTTGGGACATATTATCGTAAACATTTTTTCTTTGCCTTTGTTTGCCTCTTGTTTGATTTTATGAGTTTTATTATCCAAAAGCAGATGCTTGGCATTGTTTTTTTTTTATATTTTTATTTATATGTTGCAATTTTCATCTTGTTGTTTGTCCTGTTTTCGCTTAAACAACGTTGTTATTGACAGCCATTTATTAATGCCGACATCGCATCTTTGTTTCTTTTTTTTGGCTATAGAATTTATGAAGTTTATCTTATTTCCCTTTTAAATAATAAATGAAAACTGATTTGTAATAATCTAACTCTACATAATGAAGAATAATGATATATTCTTCATGTTTAGTCAGAAACTTTTGCTTAAGCACCTAAAATATTTATAATTTGTTTTAAAAAGTTCGGTGTAAAAAGTGCCAGTGTGGTTTCTGCCATTCAAACGTAGTCGCAAAAATCTCAAATATTATGAAATTCGCAAAAGCATTTGCAGATGCTAGAGGCGGGCTCAGGAGATTGAACGCGAATTAAGCGAATCTAACCACAATTAACTGACATTCTTGTCGTGGGTGCCATTCGCATACGTGTCTATATATATATAAATGGCAACAGTCTTGGCCATTTTGTGGCCATGGCAACGATTGTGCAGCTCATTAGAACAGAAAGCGAAAAGGGCTGGTTGCAACCGCAAAATGCCATCATCGAATGCATGATTGGCAATTAGCCGGGGGCGACTGTACAGCTGTGTTCAAGGCATTATAGCTGGTTAAACACTCTTGGAGGTGTATCTGGTTAAGGAGTAACTTCAAGTAGAGGCGCCTAATTCATAATGCACAAGCTTCTGGCATACAAAGGAAAATTAAATTTTCTTTTCATCATTTTTATTTTAATTTTTTATGAATACCCATCATCTTAAAAATACAAGGGACCAAATTTTACATCGATCGGAGAAAAAATAACGAAGTAATGAATAGTTGAACGAATGCCATTCTATATTCGATGTATAGTCAGCCAAAACTTTAAAACGATCTCCTCAAAAGTGCCATTTTCAAAGTCAGTGTACACGATTACTCAAAATAAACTTTACCAATAGTTTTTAAATTTTACGCACAGATTCTGCCACACATATTGTATTTTTAATACAATTTTTTATTTAACAATTGAACTTTGTTTTGTAGTCATAAATTTTATTGTTGACTTCAAACTTTCATAAAAAATCGAAAAAAAAAACAATTTAAAAAAAAAAATTTACAACAATATCTCGGGACAATCCTTACACTAATGCATTTTATGTCCGACGATTCTGTGGACAGTTAGGATGTACACAGCAAAGCAACTTTTTTTTTTAGGGGCCTCGGGGGATTCCTTATAACTCCTATACCTGTACATATTTTTGAACAAAACATTTTTAGAAAAATGTTATCATATGTCATTTAAATTAATAAACTAGCTCAAGCCTTTTTTTTTTAAAGTGGCCCGTTTTGCACCGAATATTTGGGGAAGCCAAAAATGTTTAAAACTTAAGTCTTCAACAAATGTTGCATATTTGCCTAAGTGTTGGGGATAGCAAAGGTATTTTGCCAGTGATCCGACTTCTCCTCTAACATTATTAAAATAGCTTAGGAGTTGTTTGCTAACTTGGTGTGAAAGAAGACATCCCAGACTTATCTCCACCTTCCCATATATTTAAGAAAATATTTGAGCTTTAGGAAAATGTGACAAAATGCAATTGGCAATACAAATTTTGACAAAGAGGGCAAAGCCAAAATGGGACACACAAAAACGTTGGAGGACAAAATATTGAAAGCTGTGAAAAAGGTTCTTTTCTTTTTAATATTTTTTGAAACGCTTGTACGTTTTTATGAAACTCTATAGTGAATTATTTTAAAATATGCGCTACTTTTTTATTATTTGTTTAAATAAAGAAAATTTGTTTCTTTAACGCTTCTATATAAAATTTATCAATTCTTAAACATTCATTGGTGGTGTCTGTTTAGAGCTACTTTTATCTTGTTATATGTAAGCGTCAAGTTCTTGGGTATTCGATTTACCCTCCTAGGAAGATGTTAGGTTTATTATTGGGATTCAATTAAATTCAAGTCCAATCGAACAACGTTTCAGATTGTATGGCCCAATCGGTACACCAAGGTGACAACAGCATATTTCTGTCTAAGTCATCACAAAAACGTATAGAACCCGAAAATCAGGCCCTCTCCTCGTAGTTGCTTTCATTATTTTTTATGTTCTCACATTTCGAGCAGAGTCTATAATCGGGACTAATAGAATCGGTCCACTGTCTTTATATATGTATATATATTTGAACCATCAAACTGACTATTGCCGCCCGTTCCCATATTTTCCTGTTGATCTGAGGGAGATGTTATTGGCCAAAAGTGACGACTGATTTTGCCTTGTCCCTACCTACACACTTACATTGATGACACCAAAGACAAAAGAACGCCTTTGACGAGAAGCTGAAGATGAATCGAGCGAGACGAGAATGCCAAGCTGAGGCAGTGCTCAACGAGAGAAGACATGCTTAATCCATTTAAATATTATTGCCTTTCACTAACTAAAGCTTTAAATAAAACTGATCAATTTGTATATATAAATATTTGCCAGTTAATATTTGATATATCTCTCTTATACTATGGAAAGAAATCTGAAAATTACATACATTTTAAAAGTATTACAAATAAAATTCTGGCAGCTCATAAACATTTTCCCAAGATGCTCTTAATTTTCGAATTTAATGCTGGATTATTTCTATCTGGACCCACTAAGTGCACAAATATTACATATTAATACGACTAAAAATCCAAGTAATTAACAACAATTTTTCAGGTACCTTTTCTATCAAAGGATATGTTGGCCCGCAAAGTGAACTGTTCCTGCCTAAACTTCGATCCACTCTCGTTTCATTTTGATTCGCCTTTTTGCTCCAAGTGCCACTTGAGGCACTGAAGTGGGTGTGACGAGTGAATACGATGTGTGTGGTTAAATGAGTTGGATCTCGACCCCAAAGGGCTGTGGATCTGAGGGGTATAGCTTCAAATTATACATCGAAGGACGAAAATCCGGGGAAAAGTCAAATGAGCAGTTGTCGTCGATGGGGGAGAAAAGGGCTTGAATTGAATATGAATTGACTCTCGGATTAATATCGCTTAGGCATCCCTGCTTTCCCTTAATTTGTCGCAACAAACCAAGCTAAAAATGGAATGTAAATTACCCTCCAGCTCACTCCAATCTCTCTATGCTGGCTTAGTGCCCATTTTTATGGCTTTCAATATGCGAACATAACCATAAACCACAAATATCCAGAGGCGAGACAAGGGGGCTAGGACTCTGATATGTGGAGAGCATACATACGTGCTTCTAATGCCCCGCAAACGACGACGGCGACGACACTGGCGGGATGGGAAAAGTCAACAATGGCAATTCGGGGGGCGGGTTGACTCCTCAGATGACCTCCATGTGATAAACCTAAATTAAAAGGCAATCGAAAACTGTGTGAAAAGTGGATAAATGTTAGCAGTTTTGGTTTTAGTTCAAAAATCCTCTCAAATTCCTAAATAACTTTAAAATGTAATACTGCAAATACCAATCAGGTCTCAAGTATCGTGTATTAAGTCTGAAACACCTAGCTAGAAAATTAGTTTACAATCTTTCTCCTCCTTATTTATCCATCGCACAATCCTAAATTTTATTTAGGCGAACTTAAAAATAAAGTCTTAAAAATATAAATTAAATGGCCAATGCAGATAAATAGTACGAAAGCGATACGAGGGTTAAGTGAGATAAAGAGAAAGAAAAGGGGATTTACGCTGAGGAAACACAGACAAAAAGCTGACCACAAATAATTACAAACAAAAAGATACAAATACATAAAAATTGCCATAGCCATCCTCTTTCACACAGCCACTTTTTTTTCCTACTCATTCGCTCTCAATCTGTTGGCTTTGTCTGGTAATCCCTGGAAATGAACAAGAAGCAAAAAATGAAAAAAATGAAATAAAATAAAAATAAGAAAGAGCGACCCAAAAACCTAATTGGAATATGGCCAAAAGTTCAACAAAAGCAAAAATATGGCCAGACTTTGGCTTTTATAGTAACCAACTTAATGATAAAGTTGTTCGCGTTTCATTAAAATATATTTCCTTAGAGTGCAAAAAATTCTGATTAATATAATCAGCAGCCAGCCAAGAAATAATTTCGTGAATGTTTTACGAACTTTTAGTTTTTTTTCCCGACGACTGACCTCACTATGTCTGCTCGCTTCAACTTGGCGGATATCGAATCGGGAGGGCGCGAGTCGTAAAGTAAGTCTTACGGCTCCTTAAACCAACTTAAAGAGCGAAGGACACTCAGAAGGAGGGGAGTCCTTAACAAGACTGAATTACCAGGCACAGGCGACCAGAGAGCCTCGAGGTGCCGAAGCCAAAGCTCAGTCACAAGGATAAAAAGGCAACAAATTAAAATGAATTAAAATTGTGTAGAGCTGTGAGTGAGTGCGAGTCTCTTGAGTGACGAGGGCGGGTTAAGTGATCCCACCCCCTGCAACCAGGGGCTAAGGTCAGCTAGCGGCGAGAGGCTCACTGAGAAAATAACAAGTGTTCTGGAAAATGCGAGGACTATATATTTAAAAAACATTTTAAGCTTTCAAGAAAATCAGTTAAATTTTTTGTTTTATTTTTTTCTTCATTTAGTTGTAGTCACTTCTATAACAGTAAAATTGGTTTCATAGGCTTAAAACATCTTAGATCATTTTGTCACACTTTTTCCTTGATTATTATTTATTATTATTGTTGTGGTTAAAACATAACTAATTTTTTTTTGTTCAGATTGAAAAGAAAAGAGCGACACGATTGGGCTGAGGTCAAATATGCAACTGATTTAATTTGCTCTGTTAACAGAAAATAAGGATGATGCAACAATAGTACAAGTTGCAATACGTATCACATTTTTTGTAGAAAAATATGCTTCTCTGTTTCATTTGGCAATACATATTGCCAAATAAAAATGTTATATCTATCTCTTGCATTTTTCTGTGCACTTCTATTGGTGTAGTATACATATCTATAGGATCCCGGGTAGAGCCAGGCGCAATGGCTAACTAAGATTGATGAGCACAGACCAGAGCCAAATCCAAAAGATGTCGACAAGTTCGGGGGCTAATGCCAATAAATGTGAGCTGCCCGTTTATTTACTTTTGCGCGTTTCGTGTTGGCTTTTTCTTTTTAACAAAATTCTATCATGAGCAGTGTGCCTCCTTGTCCCTTTTTGCCATCACTTTCAGTGGCAGTTAAACAATTGAAGCCATATTTAGCTAACATTTTGACTAATGTCCCGGGCAAAAGCCAAAACTTCACCCAACTAACTGAGTAAATGACCAAGTGACTGATGTACCGATTGGGGACTTTTGATTGATGTTTTTTCGGGAAAATACACAAGTATATATGTAAAGAGGACAGCTGCTGGGGGAAAAGCAATAAAGAATTCGGTCAACGGGACAATGAGACTTGCCTCAACTGGTCGAAAGGTATGATATAATATTAAATTAAATTTAATTGAACGTCTCATGCTGTTGACAGTTTTCTTCTTTATACTTAATTAATTGACTCGGACGTTTGTAGGTTTAGGAGATAGAGCCTTGGGCTCAGTGCGCCGCTAATAAGCTTACTTTTCACTTGCCTTACTTTTTAAATTATATAACTTATTATAATCAAGCACGCCGCCACAATAAAATCAAGTTCAGATTAAACCATTTGTTGGCTTTCCATACCGCATTTTACATTTTCTGTACTTTAATGGTGTCATAACACGCAACCTGCCCATCGGTCACCAGGTTTTCCCCGATTAATCAGTTAGGTCACAGATATTAACCTCTAAAAAATGTTAACAACCTTAATTACCATTAAGGCAGTGTCACAAAAAAAGACAGAAAAATAAATAGAGAAATGCATAATAATTTGATGTGCACCCTGCGGTCATTTCTTCAAGATTTTTACGAGCTTTGTTCGTTGGAATTGTTGCACAACTTTTCATAGTTCGTAGTGCGTCGACTGCTTCTGGCCAATCTCGGCTCTTTTAGTGGCTTTCCTGAATGCGAATTTATTTTATTGAGTGAGCGTTGAGTTAGTCAATTGTTCAGTCACTTTGTTTTTTTGACGCTTTCAATGACGGCTTCGCGATGCAGCTCTTTCTGTCTGGATTTCTCCCCTCTCAAACGCAGTTTCCATTTAAATTGTTTCGTTGTTGAGGGAGCACGCTCAGCTTGTACTTGTGAAAATTCACTGGAAATTCGCACACACCAGAGAACGGCTCAAATACTCGGGGATGCAAAATATACACGGAGGAAGGATGGAACATTCTGGGAACTGTGTGGGAATTCCGAAGAGCGATGGAGAAGCTTAATATGCAACATTTTTATGCAATCCCATTGTCTCACAAAAAATGTACATATATAAAGCAAAAGTATCCATTTGTGAGTTGAAGAGGCAAATTAAGCGAGGATTTCGGAAGGGAATGGCTTTGTTGAAAACGTGATGGGAAAATTCACAGAAATCCTAAGCTGCTAGGTAAGTTCTGTTATAAGTTCCATTGTTAATAATCATATCAAAGATATTGCACAAATAGGATCACAAGATATTTTTCCAATATACGTATGAATGTTCTTTGTAATCATAACTCCAATTTAACTTGGAATGGAAAATACATTATATTTGAATTGATCAGCTTTGATTTATACTGTTACCCATAAAATGTTTAAGCCACAAGGGGAAAATTGCAGAAAAAGCGCCAAGCAAACGTTTATTAAAAGCGAAAAGCTTTAAGCATTTCGCACGCAACCTTTTTTAAAACAATGGAAGGTGAACCATTCTGGCCTCTCCTCGCCTCCTGTCCGCACACCCCTGCACTGCTTGGACGTCGAAGGATATGCCACTTCGACGCAATTGTCAGCGGACAGCAGGAAAAGTGAATTTAAGTGACAGATGTCTGTGGCAAGGCTTCAGAAGATCAGCTCCAGACTCTTGCCTATAGTCCTTATACACCATCCCTTAGTCTGCAGGCAACTTTCTTCCATCTTCACAGCAGAAAACAAAGAAAAAACCTAAACTTAAGTTCCATTATTATATTAAACTAATAAGTAAGTTAAACTACTGAAATGTAATACTTTGCTACCGATTTAACATAAAAGTACTTTTAAATTATAATAAAAACAAAGATTACTATTAGTCTTTCCTTGGAACTAGGAAACAAAGGAAACGGTGTTAAAACTCAAACTAAATAAAGCTGAGTTTGTAGTTTGGGTTATTTTTAATACATTCCTTTTTCGATTTAGTTCAACTTTTGGGGAAATATTTGTGATAGTTTGATCCTACATGTTTTTAGTGTTATGCGACAGGCATCCTTCTTTCCCATCTTCACCGCTGGTGCTGCGCGTGTGCAAGTCAAATTATTTGGAAACCGAACCATGACCCCCTGGCTCTTTGCCTACCCTTCCCTCCCCATTTTTAACAACGACCAAAAAGCCACATAAAATGTCCGGAAAAGCGTTTACGGCGTGAAAAGCAACGAAAAGTAGAGCAAAGTCATCACAGCGGGCGAAGCTTGCACTTGGGCTCATTAGCCATCAACGCCATCAACAGTGATGCCAGACCATAGAGAGATATGTGTAAAATATGACTAATATATCGTATCGTAATATATTAACAAATTACAAATTACGACGTTATGTTTCTTAGCGAAACGTGGTTCCTGTCGATCAAATACTTGTGGTGATAAATTTGATACAGTCAAGTATTTTAATAAGAGGAAAGTTTATAAAGTAAAGTTTTCCTACTTGTACCTTTCTCAGATTGAGAACTTGTACCTTTATCAGATACCTATTATAACATAGCTCCACAAGTATTTCCCATATTTAGTAACAGATTTGCACCACGGTGGCACCCCTTGTAGGTTGTAACTACGAAAACAGATTGCGATGGGGCCAACTCGAGACTATTATTAATACTTCGGCCAACTCCTTTCTCTCAATTTGTTCGCTCCGTTTCATTTTCATTTTTATTCTCGTTTCCATTTTCATTCACACGTTGCGCATACGCCGCATGGCCCGCATGAATTATGGAGCCAATTATCAGACATACTATATATATATACAGAGTTACTGTTATGCTCCAAAAGGCGAAAACTAATTAACCAGAAAAACATAATAGCAAAGCACACCGAACAGAGCAACGAGCATGAAGCAAAATCGACAGAAACATAACATTATTCTTTCATAAAATGCAGAAGCTCCCTTTCCATTCCCACCAGCAAAAAAAAATTTTGTTCACTCACGCAAAATGTTGAACATTTTTACTGGTGAATAAGGGGAAGTCTATCAGTGCATATAAAAAGAATTCGAAGGGAGCCAAATCTGGACGTAACATGTGCAAAGAACAGCATTAACAGCAGAAACAGTCAAAGCCAAGTCTGCCATATCGATGCTTGCAAGCTGGAAATTGGGTGGGTGCCAAGCAGCAAGGGAACAAATTTCAATGTGCTTCCATTTTGCCCCGCTTGTTGCTGTTTGTCTGGAAAAAATTAGTTTTTAGGCTAGACAAAATCTGACTAGGATTTCTACTCAGAACTGCTGCAAAAATGTTTTTGGTTCTTTAATATCTATGGTGGTTTTAAACTATTAGAATATAGAATGTACATTGGAATAGTAATAGAAAGGAGTTTAAGAAATATATTTTAATTAATATTTATTAATAGTATTAGGTAGTGCCAACTTTTTTTTAAGTATATTTTTGTAGAACATTTAATTGTTAAAATAATTGTTAAACAACAATGTCTTGATACTGAATTGTTAGCTCACAATCGTAATGCATAAGAATAACCGGCATCAATGACTTACTTCCCGCCCATTTTTTGTGAGCTTGTCTTCTGAATTGTTTAATTAAATTAATAAACCTTTAACTTATTCGGTTCATTACCCATTTAAAGTACTCAAGAAACACAAATGGCATACAAAATGTCAATAAAACAATGTACACCTAAAGGCCCAGCAGGTGTGCGGCTGAGGACGGGTGTGGGCTGCACAAGTTTTATTTGTCCTGCCATTTTCTTCTTGCACCATTTGCTGTCAAGTTAAAAGGAAACCACAGGCGTAGGAAAACTCAGACAGAAGAGAAAGGAAGCCTTGGTTGTCAAGCTAATTTGTTAAAACAAAATGTGGGATGAATCCAACCCCCTAACGCCACCTCCACGCTGCTCTTCTTAACACTCGAGAGATTCGGGATGCAGGATTCCTACGCTCGAAGGCGATTTGGGAGTGGGTTTCAGTGTGTTTTGGTTTTTATAACAAGCAACAAGGTGTAACGCATGTCCCGCCGCACGATAATGATCAAGATAATGGGTCTAACTTTAATACAACTAAGAAAGCTGCAATCGAGTAAGCTCGACTGTGAGATACCCGGTGCAAAACAATTTTTGCGTTAAATATAAAAGAAAATGAAATGAAACACTTTCCTAGCATGATAATCGCCGCAGGAGCTAGATCTATGGATGTAACCTTGTGGTCTATGTGGGCGGATGAGGTTCCAATCCTCACAAAGTCCCAAACTAACTTTTTTAATTTAATTTACAATTTTGTTATCTAAACATTTTCATTTTGTTATGATTGGTTAATTTATTTACAATTTTGTTATCTAAACATTTTCATTTTGTTATGATTGGTTAATTTATTTATTTTACTGTTTACTTAATGTGTAATAGTTAAATTGACGTGGGCCAGTTACATTTGTGGCAACTGTGCATTGACTACAGCCGTAATATATTTGTTACATTTTTAATTTATTTTTTATTAATAATAACAAAAAAAAAAACATTTCAAAAAGCACAAAAAAAAAAACAAGTTTCTAGCCCGGCCACAGTTGGAACCCAGGGGGCATTTCGCGATACAGCCTGCTTTTGCAGCGTTTTAGGGCCTGCCTTAAAATCTCAACTATATTGCTAATATCTCCCTTGTTTATCATCCGATTCAACTATAAAACGTCCGAAAAAACCTATTTATTTTATATAGCTTACATAACTTGATCTACGGACTATAAAGCTGTCCTCACACGAACGTACGAGCAAGCGGACAGACGGACATTCCTAAATTGACTCGGCTAGTGATGCTGATCAAGAATACACAAGCTTTATGGGGTCGAGAGTGTTATATATCAACTTAGCTTTCTTTCTTGTTTAAATTCCCATTAGACATGTCCTGTTGGGTTAACTATCAAAAAAATATTAAAGAATGAATATTAATTAGTTGTTCTGCGATTGTTTTAATTAACAAAATATCACTTTTATTTGAGCCACAGCTGTATGCAAGTTTGTGTGCGTATCCTGTCCATATTTAATGGCAGCTTGCTTCGGTGTCACTCGAGTAACGTCGACCTCGCCTTCCTCCATTCCCTTTTGCCCCGCCTTTGCCCCAGCTCTTCCTTTTCTCCCCCGCCTCACCCTGGAAGGGACAAATTGTTTTATTTTCCACATACTTGGATGTGAGTGTCGTATCTCGTTTCACGGCATGCGGAGCGTGAAAAGCCCCTTTGCCCCCAAAATATCACCGTCCTTATCATCAATCTCCACTGTTTCTGTCACCTTAAAGGGGAGCCGAAAAAAACCATTCAAAATATAGCCCAAAACATATTAAGTTGCGAGTGCTGGAGCTGGAAGCTGGCAGCAAATTAAAGTGGCTTGCAAATATTTGTTTCGAAAAATGTAACAAAGGGAATCAGGGAATGGCTATATCAGGTGGCATTGCCCATCGGCACGTAGCTCAATCAACACGAAACCAAAAACCAGCCAAAAAACTGCGTCAGCGCCATCCCTGACATTTTCCCAACGCCTCTGGATTTTATTGTAGTGCAAAATTAAGTTGGACTAATGCTGCTGAAAAGAATGCAAAAATTACACAAAAACAAACTGCAAAAAAAAAAAAGTTCAAAGTCCCGAATTTAGCAAAAGCAAACTCTTGAAGTGTATGCTTGCTTTGTCGTAATCCAATTTTGATAAGCAAACTTAATTTAATCTTTAATTCAATTGGATATGTCTGACCTCTTGGCATATTTGTCAGGTAGCAAAAGATTGCTGGAAAATGGCAGCAAATAAAAGACGTGGGAGTTTGTTGTTAGGTCCTCGCCAAGATATTCGCTACTGGCCATAAAAACATAATCCACATAAAGCTTTAAGCATACAGAGACACACGCACACGTGGTCTTATGTTATGCAACAAAGGGAACTCGGGTGAATCCAGCAGCTGAGGCCTATATAAGCTTAACACGCTCCCTGACCTACCCACCACTATTATGTATGTATGTACATGTTTAAAATTAATTGCATAAATAAACAAAACTAATTTTATAGAACATAATAAAAACTATACGACAAAAATCCTATTCTTTTTCTTTACTTTAAATGTCTAAATTCTTTTATCTTATGTCATTTAAAATTCCTTGCTTCACCAGAAGTATTAATTTACGAGCTTCTGAACTTTTGGTTTACTTCTTTACGTAACCTTTTACCTTGATCTCGATTATAATACCTAGGATTTTCTATACAGACATTGCACTCATTTAAATTACTTTTTTTCGACATTATTAAATTTTGTATATCCTTGCAGAGGGTATAAGCTTTTAACTTTATCAGATAACTCTTGGGAGAGTTTCATTCAGATAGCACGAATCCAGGGAGACCCCCTTGGACAGGATCGACGGACATGATCGTTACTTACTTACTTAGTGTTTGGATGTGGGGAACTCGACCGTAGTTTGCTGGTTTCTTTATACCGCCTTTTGTTACCACTTTGTCCCGTTCACGGGACTCTTGGACATGGTAAATGGGGAAAATGGCGGGAAAAGGTTGCCCGGGCTGTTTGATGGGTGGGAGGAATTAACTTTTGCCTGCCGCAAAGCCGGGAGAACCGGCGAAACCTCAATTATCAACTTACAGCAGACAAAAAGGCGCTTAATTAAGTGAAGCGTCGAACGTGCTCCCCCATTTTCCGCTTTCCTCGACTCCCAACCCCCAAAACCCTCCATATTCCCAATCCCATTCTCGGGAAATTCAGTGCCCCCTTATGACCACCCCGCCCATGTAATTCAAGACATGTGTCGTTGTCAGAAGATTTCCGCTGAGTCAGCGGGGGAAAAGTGGCAACGCTATCTATGCAATGTCCGCGGGCGGAGGGCACTGAGAACTGAGAACTGTCATTTGCCATTGAGTTTAGTTGTTATTACTGTTATTATAGTTTACACACACGCCTTTGGCGAATGATACATTGTTTTATATTCATGGCTCTAGCAGAGGGTATCAGCGGTCACACACGACGCACTGTAATGCAAATAAAACTAATCTGTATTTGTATTAATTTAGCTCACAAAATGCACATACAAAATACAATAAAGAATATATTAGGTTAGAGCTTCAAATTGGATTCATATTTTATTTGACGTTGTATTCTGTTTTATGTAACAAATTTGAAAAGAAATGCCTCTTTATGATATCCATGATTGCAAGATAGATATAGGTTATTTAACACTAGGACAAATTTTATAATATATATATATATATATATATTATTATTATTTTATTTTATTATCTTGCGAAGTTACCAAAAAGCTTATGGAAAAATGGCAGAGTCCCAGAGTCAGTTAAAAGTCCCATTGACAATGCTAAGAGCTTTCCATTAAAAGGAATTTTCCTGACATGTTTGCTTGCCCAGCTTTCGATTAAAAGACCTTTTTTAGAGTATGCTTTTATGTATGCTTTTAGAGTATATCCTGGGTCGATGCTATTCTGACTACTTATTTATGTTGTTGTTTGCAGTTCCTTTCCCTTCTTTTTATCGGAATTATTAATTTGAACAAACTGAAAACACTCTCGCCCAGGGGCGGTGATAGAAAGGAAAGGGGTTACAGACTTTGGGTACTCCGTAGCTATCTAAGCTCGTACAAGTTGTTTGGAGGGATCAACTAACTCCCACCCATTCTTGGCACACTTACGCTCGGCAGTAAGTGCCTTCAAGTGGATTAAAAAGATGACACACAGACGTGTTTTCTCTAAATGGAAATGTTTTCCACTAGTTTACTGCTCGGAGAAAGTGCGTGCCCTTTTCGCCCCTATCACCTCGCTGTTTTTGGGTATCTGTATCTCCTAGTTGGTGGAACATAAATAGAAACAGCGCTCGACTCCGTTACATAACTCATAGAGAGTATTAAGGGCAAATTATAATGATTTGTACAAAATTGCCTCATCTGTAGATAGCCTTCCTAAACTCAAAACATTAATCATAACCCACTTAGTACATATGCGAGATAGCAATCGAGCTGCCCGATAGTAGTCTTATATTCTTCGCATTCTCTTACCTATACTTTTCTTTTGCGCCTATTAAGACCTAACCCTAAGAAGCACGTGCTTGGTGTCGAAGGGCCACTTGAGTGTACTGACCGTGGTGCATCAACGTTCAACAGTAAATGGAATGGAGTCCTCCAGCTTTCCGACAAATGCGTGTGGTTGATGGCCAGCAAGGGCTTCTAAATGCCTCGTTCAAACAGCATTATTAATCGATGTCATAGTGCATAATTATCAGAGACAAGTGCCAGTGCGACATAGATAAAACGTTGATTCAGAAATTTAATTATAACCTTTCCACGAAGAAAGAAAGCTAACTAAAACAAAGCTCTTGCTCGATGACATAAAATCAAAGTCGAAAAACGAAAGTTATGATTTATTAATAAAAGAAAAAGATACTTGATTCGTAGTTGTCAATTGGCAAAGTTGCTCCAAACAATTATCGGGGCTATGCTATTATTATTGAAATGCTTTCGTTGGCCGGCTTTCCGCTTCCGCTTCCTCGTGCTTTTGTTTTCCGGACAACTGTCTCAACACCTTAATTTTAATTTTCTCAGCCAAATTGGCTCAGTGGCGGCGGCGTTAACCAAGTATGATTACATTTGGCTATTAAGCGTTTTCCTGAAAAACATATATAGGGAAGAAATAGGCTAAAAATCTAGGCCCTACTGCACTTAGTCAGAAAATCCAATCAGTTTTTGCTGTTGACAAATGGTTTATGGCACGTGCCCTTCCCCTTGACAAAGAGCATTGGCCTCTTTTCAAAAAGTTTCAAGCACAATTTTTTTAAAACAAGGACACAACCTTTCCGCAGGCCATAATGGAATCAAAGGAAGCGGGGAAAAATAAAACGCAAAAAAAAAAAAGCAAACTGCCAAGGAAAAGCAAACAAAGCAACACAGTAGTAGCCAAGGAGAAAATTATGAAAAATATGAATTTGTGTACAAATTAAGTTGATAAAGTTGACTTAACCTAAGCAGGTCCCGGATCTCCCGAGGAAAGTGCCACCCCCTCCACTTTTCCGGCGTTTTCACGTAATTTTTCACCGAAATCATAAAGAAGAAAATTGCCAAGTGTCTTTTCAGCTTCGGGGGATCACCGAAAGCAACAAAGAAAAGCTTTAAAAAAAAATGTAGTAAAAGTTAACCTCATGCAGCCTTGAAAATTTGTGAAATAAAAAAATACAAAACAAAAACACAACTGGAAAACTGAAATGAAATGCAAAAGCTTTGGAAAAACAAGAAGATATTGTCGCGAATTTGTCTAGTCAAATTGCAAGTAACTTGGCACAGGCTCCAGCAGAGGGCAGACCTCAGGGAAAGGGCGGAAAATTCCGGTGGAAAGAGTGGATGTAGAGAGGGCGGTCTTGGGTTACACTGACGGCGGGCCACTGACACATGACAATAGATAATTTTCACGTTCAAAGTGCAAACCAACAAGTCAATTGACTGGAAAAGCAGATGGAAAATAGCGAATTTTCGCAAGAAAACTGTCGAAGATAAAGTCAAATATCAAAGCAAAAAGTGCGAAAAGTTACAAATATTTTTAAAAATATATACTTGTATAAAAATGATTCTTGGTGATTTAAAAAAAGGGTTTGGTTTTAATATATTAAATATAATCTGTGATAGCTGTAATATCAGCTTTTAAAAAAACTTAATAGCATTTTTGACAGTTCGAATACATAAATGTAGCCAGAATCGGATGACTTTATAACTTCTTTTAAGAGCTATCTGAGTCAGTTGACAAAGCTTTGTTGTTTAAAAATTTTCTTTAGCCACCAAAAAGTGACATGTTACATTCAACAGAATTATTTTAATTCGGAGACCTCAGATGCTTGCGGTTTTTTCCCAGCTAAATTTTTTCGCACAGCATTTTTGCTTTTTTCACTTGTGGAATCTCTCGAGTTTTTATCTGCAGTCAACCACAAGACTGGCCTGGAATAATTGCATTTTCCTGTAGTTGGCTTTTATCTGCGCGCCTTCTTTTCTCCCCCCTTTTGTGTCTGTCATTTTGGGCAGAAGTTCTCAGCGTAAGCTAAAGCCAGTTTAATTCCAAGTCGTTCCAAGTCGCACAAAACTCGGCAAATAAAAGGGAAACTGTCCGCAGGGAATGTGGATCTTTCGCACGATTTTTTATACCGAAGCAACATGTTGGGAAAGAGAATGCTAATTATTTTTAATTTAACTAGCTAGCCGTAATGTGTTTTCCACATCCCTTAGGCTTGGGATTTCCCATTTGGCTTTCTTTCCTTTATTATTTTTACAAAAGGAAGGTTCACGTTCCTTTTTGTTGCACGCGCCAAAAAGTCGGTAACTATTTTAATGTTGCCGCTTTCTTAATGTCAGAAGACTCTCCTCTGGCCCCCTTTTTCTTAGTTTCTTTGTGGGTTTTAGTAACGAGATTTTCGAGCAGAACGCACGCAACTAGAGATGATATCGGGATATATTAATAACTAAACTGATTATTCAAAGACAATATAGGCAACGCACAATGGGGCCATTTAAGTTTCTTCGTTGCTAATTAATAACTTTTGAATTAAGGAAGATAATCGAATAATTTACAAGTCATGTCAATAGGTGCCACCGTTTGAGCTAGGTGAGCGATACATAAAAGAAGGATAACACATTTATATATACACATATGTATTCCCTATGACTTGCCATCTCTACTTGGCTTAGCTGCGCGACACATTTATTGTTGCCACTTTCGCTCATTCGAGTGCATTCCCTATCGTCTTTCCCCCGGGTGCAAAATAGCCAGCACTTAAATAAATTTATGAAAATATGCAAGTAGCCCAAGTGCTGGCAATGGTTGGTATTTTTCCAACCCGTACAAAGCCAATAATAACGCCAATTCCTAAAGAGGAAGAAGTGGAATCAGTTAAAGTGCCGGATTAGTGGTCCAGCTGTAGTATGCATTTAAATTTTCTCGGAAATAAATGTAATCAAAGAAAACACAAGATACTGGCTTTAAGCATTAAAGTTAATTTCCCAAATGGCAGGACCCACTGGACTCCATGATATTTTGCCTTGGTCGGGAAATTAAATGTAGCAAGCGTTTAATTATTTATATTGCTCTAAAATAAATCAATCAGAGTACTTGGAATCTCTCACTTTTCTCAGCTTACTTATTTTAATTCCTGTTTTCCAGAAGGACACGCACAATTAGGAGAAATTACTTTTGTAAGGCAAATGCGAGCAAACGAGCTTCCTTGTGCTTCCTTGTAAGTTATTTTAAATTCTTTGCAACCAAAAGTAACAATATTTATTTTATTTACAAGCGAAACGTTTATGATGCGGTTCAGTTTAAAAGGGCTTTAAGCTGGCCATTTATGGCCTGACTGGTGTCACCGGATTTTCAGTGCCCTGTAATGTTGATCCCGATTGGATGACACTTTCAATCAGTCGGTGGTATATCATAGGACTCAAAGGATTTAAAAAGCTTTTAAGGACATGGCTCCGTTCATGTTCATTACACGGCCCAATCCAAAAGGATAACGACGAAGTTAACTTAGGCAAAACCTGGAAAACCGCACACGGGAATGGGGAAGAGACCAACTTCCCTTTTGTCGCTATGCCAAGACGGGTGAGGGGTAATCTCCCTATTTAATGGCTGGTAATTAGCCTTAATTAGTTGTAAAGTATTGAAGTGAAAGGATTTCGGTTTCTTTCCCTAACCTAAAAAAGCTAGAGAGCCCCTTTAGCGAACACTTTTCCCAGACCCATTTCTTTCCGTAGTAATAAGTATAATAATACTGAGATTTTTCTACGCTTTAATAAATATAATACATATCCAACACAAAATACCTCCATTACATTTGCTGTCTTTTTCGAGTGAGTCTCCCTTTTTTTTTGAGTTTGCATATCATTTCAACGCTTAGCCCGCTCAATGCTGGTTTTCATGAGTCCAAAACTAATTACCACACAAACCACATAACGAATACGAAACCGGGGCAAAGCGGTGATAGTGGGTAGTAAATGTGCTGCGGAACGTTGGTATTTGCGGTCCTTATGAATTTGAATGAATTTGACTTTAAGTTTGTATTACAAATACACTAATATCGAACTCACTAAATGTATAATTTAAACGTAGGGAATTTGATCTTATTTGTTCGTTTTAAATCATTAAGATGCGTATGAAAGTAACTCTTACTCTCCTCTCGAAGCTTACTGATAAATTTAATTAACGACAATATTCACGCCCGCAGGCGCTAACGAGCAATGTCTATTTTTTTACAGAAAGCCACGTGGAAGTAGGTGGGCGTTTTTGGCTGATTCTGGGTTGGCTCTAAAGGTGGCTTCGGGTGCTTCACCAGGTAGCGGTGTGGTCTGCCAGAGTCAAGCTCCTTAAGTGACATGCTAAAACAGGTGGAACAGGCAGCGAGAACGCGAGGACATGCATGAAAAGCATGCTTTTAGGCGAGAGTCAGGCGTCGAGTGGGTTGGATACAAAGCCGCCTTCCGCTTCACCTCTATTTCTACACTAAACTAAAAGGATAGCAAAAAGGATTCAAAAATAAGTATGAAAAGTTTATAGAGAAAAACTATTTAAATTACTACATTACTACATAGGAACCAACAAACCAATTATAAATAAATGTGTACATTTGATGTCAAGGAAGGATAGATTTTCCCTTTAGGATTTTGTTTCTCCTCTTTAACTTTACAGATAAAGCTTCAGGTTGATAAACTTTTTAGGCAAAATTCAACATAAATAGGTTAAATACTGAATGAGTAATCGAATTCCACATTTTAGGAAGCCAAGACCGATGGCAGCTATATGATATTGTCTCTTCAGACTTAAAATATAATATCCTCTGCAATAGTTTGATAAATTTAATAGTTCAGTCCTAATTATTAATTGGAGCTTAAAAAATTAAATACAATTTTTTTTTGCCGTGTGTTCCACTACCACTCGGACAGCTTCACTTGTCCGGCTGAACTTTTAGCCAGGGGTGTGACGCGAAGGCCGGTGGTGCAGACACCTTGCTGGCAGACGACACTTTCCGCCAACACCAACACCATCGTCATCTCCCCCAGCAGCATCTCAGCCAACTCGGGCAACCTTTCGTTCTGTCCTTTATTATTTTTGTTTTTGCTGCCAGAGCGACATCAGCTAATTAAAATAGTATGCAAGCAGCGTCAGCTTAAGTGCAGCTTTGCCCGGGAAAATGTTTTTCCTTTCTGGCTAAATTGGGCCGTTGCAAGCGAACCGCGAAACAGCAAAGTCGAGGAAAACAGCGGTAAACGTTTTCTGGTTTCTTATCGAAAACAAATCGAAGATATTTTTACTGAAAGAGTTTATGTCAAGTTTCTTATGGAGAATCCCGAACCGGATTTTGTTTTTTGTATTTAAATTTCCAATGAGAAATTGATTAAGTTTGCTCTGAGCCAGCTTCGCGAAAGACTATGTAGGACCACCGCGTGGAAGGCAATTGCACATTAAACAGGCATTTTCGTCGGCTATTAATCATGAACGCACGCGGACCCTTAAATATTTCCAAAGTTGGGTATGAAATAGGCGTGAACGAATTGTTGAAATATATTTTGTTGGATTTCCCCAACTACAACCAAGTCTACGAAAGATACGCGACTTTTCTTTCTCAGACAAATCGCCCAAGAGCATGCCACATGTTTATATTACATTTTTTTTTTTTTTTTGCTGAGGTAAAAAAGTGAACGCGAATAGAAATTTGGTCTTTTTTATTTGGTTGTTTTATTCTCGAGGGTCCAAGTGCAGATCCCAGAACAAAATGCAAAAGCCGATATGAAATTGGTTTATAGACAAAAATCACTTCTCAGACAAACTGTGTCAGCAGTCACTGTTTTCCGTGAACCCTAAAAAAAAGTTGACCCCCAAGCCGCTTAAAATTCGCTTTTATTTTTACGAGCTACAAAAAATAAAAACTGAGGGAAAATGCAAAGACGGTCAATATCATTTTGATGCAGACAACTTAAGTATTGAACATTGATGCTCTAACAAAATATTTATTTAAAGTCGGCTCAGTTTTTAAATACAAGATTCGTATGCCCTTGGTCTGTAGTCGTGTCAAGCGTGTGTTTGTGTTCTGTCGTATGTATGCGAAATATACATATGTGAAATTATAAATAACATTTACTGCCGGCGGTAGGGGAAGCGAGGGTTTGGTAAAAAAAAAAGCAGAAGAGGGAGGCGCTTCTAAGCCAAACGCGACTTATAGGGCAGCAGCGAGAGGAGCGTCAAAATTAAATATATGTCGAAATTAGGTAAATTTCTGAATTTAACTGAAGAGAACTTATAGAAATTTCAATTTTAATAATCAACATTTAATTAAAAAAAAAAAAAAAGTATGGAATATTTAACAAACAACCCTCGTTCAAAGCCAGTTTACCTGTGGCCACATCTTAGGGTTCCCCAAGAGCGCTATAACCGGCCTCCATTTTCACCGCTCCCCCTCAGTTGGCATCTTTGGTCCTGGCGTCTTCATCATTGTCTTCTGCACTTAATTTAATGACCAAAGTTCGCCGCTCTGGGCGTTGCCCGGAGAACAGCAGACGGATGAATGGCACTCTCCTCGGCTGCTTTACATAAGCAGCGTCATGTTCATTTACATTTGTGCAAATTGTTATTTAATGAAATTTTAATACGCTTCATTAAAACTTCTGCCTGCACGCGTTCCTCGCTTGTTTTCTCTCTTTGTGAATTTTTTCCAGGCCCCGCGGAGATTTACTCATTTTAACATACAATGAAAATCAGAAATCAATTTGTTGCGTGCCACACAGGCACACACACAGAAATGGTCAGCAAACGCAAGTCAAGTCAATAAAATTCAATTTGCTGCTCATCAGCTGATGAGGCGAGGTGGGAAGAGTACACTGAGATAAAAGGGTACTTTATTGTTGAGATATGATAAAGTTCGAAAGGAAACTTTGGATTTCAATGGCTAAGCTGTTAACCACCGTTTCCTCTTTTCTTTAAGTACAGAGACCTAATAAAAATTTGGTCAATTTCGGAATATTGGGTTTTATAACCACTGAATTAAATGATCGGTGGCTTCTAGTTCAGTGGCAAATTAATCGTATTCGACATACATATGTCGGCGATTGGCATATCTCAGTGCATAAGGAGTGCTAGTTTTGGGAATGCTTGCGTTTCGCAGAAGCTCGAATCATTTCATCATCTTGTGTTTTGCATCTTTGCAATATCATTGGTTCTCTTCGCTCGCCTTGCAAGGAGTTGCCTGTGCAGCTGCGTTGCCAGCTTCTTGGATTTTGTCTTGTCTCTTTTAAGTTATAGCGAGGCGTCAGCGTTGTGTCGCTTTCGCTGTGTGTGGTTCGAAGGAACAGTACAGGCGGTTAGTAAAACGAAGAGTCAGTCTGTGTAGATCGACGCCTGTGTTCAGACCGAAACTCACTTCGCTATAATGGAACCCGAACATAATTCGACACATATATATTTATACATATATATTTATTTACATATCATATAGCAATCACAAATGACGTAGACATATGAGCTCCGAGGACTACTATTTTATATTTAGATTTCATTTCCAGAGATAATTTTTGGTCTCATTACAATTCAATTAATTTAAGTTAATTAAGTTAAAACTTTCCGGATTCCTGAATATTTATCTCGATCTCCGAGCTAGCGAGACGGAGTTAACTTAGAAGTAATAAATGGAGAGGCTCTGCCTGTGAAGTGACACATTAAGTCATTTAGATAAATGGACTTTTCAACAGGACATGCGGGGAAGAAGGTCTGGCGAAACCTCCAGAAAGTCCTTTGTCCGTTTAAGTAAATACAAGCACACTAAGCTACACGAACAAGAAGACACTTCGGCCAGGCGATTTCTCGCTCCTTTTATACCCCGTACCCATAGGGTACAAGGGTATTATAAGTTAGTACTAACCGAGAATGTATGCAACAGGAGAAATCTCCGACCCTATAAAGTATATATATTCTTGATCAGCGTCACCAGCCGAGTCGATTTAGCCATGTCCGTCTGTCCGTCTTTCCGTCTTTCCGTCTGTCCGTCCCTGTGAAACAACAGATCTCAGAGACTATAAGAACTAGAGTTACCAAATTTGGTGACAACATTGGAATTTGTTGCACGCAGATCAAGTTTGTTTTAAAATTTGGCCATGCCCACTTCCGCCCCCGAAAATCATAAAAAACGGTATAGAAGCTATAGGCGTCATTATACCCTTGCAGAGGGTATTATAATTTTGCCATGATATTTGCAACGTAGTGAAGGAGGCATCTCAGACCCCATAAAGTATATATATTCTTGATCAGCTACACCAGCCGAGTCGATCTAGCCATGTCCGTCTGTCTGTCTGTCCGTCTGTCTGTCGGTTTCTACGCGAACTAGTCTCTCAGTTTTTGAGCTATCGGGCTGAAATTTTCAGCATAGTTTTATTTCTTTAGCACGCAGTATATATGTCGGAACGGCCGAAATCGGACCACTATATCCTATAGCTGCCATTGGAATGATGGCGAAATTAATGTACAAAAATTTTTAATTTCTCTGTTTTTCAACGAATTTCTTTAAATTTCGAGATATAGTCGTTTTTTATAGTTCTGGAACTACGGTTTTAATTTCATTAAGATCGGACAACTATATCATATAGCTTCCATAGAAGGGATTGGTCGATTTATATGAAAATGTAAAATTCTACATGTAAAATGTAAAATTTACAAAATTTACATAATTTGACCTTTTTTTTTTACATTACCAAAATGGATCGATTTTCAATGATCCAATTGCAGACTGCAAGGGTATACAAACTTCGGCTTACCGAAGTT
>VNJW01005137.1:0-67171 GCA_008042615.1 Drosophila auraria | reverse complement strand
TGAAGGCTTAGCATAATTTTCAGCAACTATTCAGCACAAAAGCAAAATAAATAAACAAAATAAATAAGTTTTCGGTCTCATGGTTTTTTCGCCGTGAAATCTTGCAATTATTATGAATTAACTAAATCTATGTACAAGAAAAGCTGTAAAAATCAGTTTAATGGTTTTCATATTAATTTCTGCAGGAGTATTGGCATGAGGATTCCAGAAATAAATAAATTGTGCACTGCGAATTCCGGCCATTGTTATTGTTTACCTTTTAAGTCAGTCTGACCGTAGTCGCATTACGAAAAAAATCCGAACCAAAAAAGACATATAGTTGTCTCTTTCAAGGTTCTAAGGCTGCAAACATAGTGCGCGCTGAGACGAAGACGAAGACGAAGCTGAAGACGATTTGCTTGTGTTTTGTGTGTTTGTGTTTGTATGAACAACAACAAAACACAAGCAAATCGTCTTCAGCTTCGTCTTCGTCTTCGTCTCAGCGCGCACTATGTTTGCAGCCTAATGAAGTAGCTAATTAATGAAAACTTGTGCCCTGTATCATAGCCGTATAACGATGTAAAATTCGGCACAAAAATAAAGTCCTAAAAATAACCAAGAAGAGATGTATAGCGTTTTATGCGCGATCCTATATTGGTTGAAAACATTGCTAGCTTGTACCTGTGGTACCTGGTACCTAATGCGTTCAAGGATATTGTAGCAGGAAGGGAGACATCCCCTACCTAATATGGGTTTAAATTGCGAATCAGCTTTACCATCCGAGTCGATTTAGCCCTGATCTCAGAAACCATAAGAGCTGTAGCTACCAAATTTAGTAATCATATAATGAAAATACTATAAAACTAAAATTCAATTGAAAGAAGTGTCAAAATGCCGAAGTTATTTAAGAATTACCATACTATAGACGGTATGTCTCTTCAGGAACTCAGTATTACTGCTACTTAGGCTGGTCCTTGAATTACCCCAGCGGGGTTTTTAAAAGGTATGCTCTTTAAGCGCCCTTTTTTGGATGAAAACGCCCGGGAAGGACGCTCGGCGCTGCAGATGCTTATCGCTTGCACACAAGACAAAGCGCCGCAGGACTTCTGTCATTGGCATTGTCCTGGACGAACAAGGGAAGAACAGCGGGTGGCTGCTGGACATCTTGGTTCGTTGACCCATTCGCAATCAGAGATGGGAAGGTACGAACCTATATCTCACCTGGGTAGTGAAAGTGTTCAGAAAATACTGGCTTACATTTTTTGGAAGCTGTGTGATTAATGTTTTTTTAATAATTAAAAACTGAAGAATGAGAAGGGGTTCTCTAAAAACTCCAGAAATAAATACCTTTTACATAGTACCTTCCCTTTTTTGCATCACTGAATGCAATTCGATGCGTACCGAGCGCGCGCTCAAAGTGCAATTTGTATGTATGACTTCGAGTCCTTTGTCCTGCTACCTGGACCACGGAATGCTGGCCAAGACTGCGAATACGTGAGCGCTTGCATTTCCATTCTTTTTGCGGATTTTTCCCTTACGCACACATGGAAGGATGTTCATAACGCTCATTGTTTACGCATCTCAGTAGTTTTGCTGATGTAAGTAAGTTTCCGGGGCGGCAGTTGCAGGACATCTCCTGAAGGACAATGGAAAACCGAATACACCTTTCACTCACCGTCCTCAGAACGTTCAGCTGCCCAAGAAAATTGATTTTCCTAAGCTGGACTAACAATTTCTGAAGATAAATATTGAAATTAGCCATGCATCAATGGGACTTCATTTACCTAGAATTTATGGGAATTTAAATGGTTGTTATAACGCTTTACCTCACCGTGACTTTAACATAAAAAGAAATCCTCCTAAAAACTTGGTGGTCAGCAACCATTACCAAATAAGCGCTTTAAGTTCCTTGACAACTGACTCCGGCTACTCAGGATATTGCAGGACATGGGGGACTTCGTAGACACAGCTGGCTTCGCTATTCGGCCCGTGCCACATTTATTCGGGCCGGGGAAAGTTTGGCAGCTCAGTTAGCTTCAGAACTATTGATTGACATCTCACTTGTTGTGGCCAGGATGGGAAGGCCGGCACAGGGACAGACTGGCGCCAGTTGGTTTTTGAGGCTCTCTCGGTTAAACAAACGCACACCCGGCCAGTGAAAATAAAAACGAATTAACCGCAGAGGGAAAACTTTCGACTCGGCCAACTGTTTGTGGCCTGGGAGTCAGGGCCAGAAGCTGAGGCTGAAACGGCGGCCGCCGCAGAAAGTTTTAATCGCTGGGAGGACCAGATCTCCTGGGGGCTCAATCCCGACTCCGGAATATGGACCGTCTAATAGGGATTAAAGTATTTCTGATTATCAAGTAAGCCCATTTAGGTTCATTTCAGTGAAATGCAGCTAAAACTATTAGAGCTTGTTTGGTGTCAAAAGTCTTAAAGATATCTTTAAATCTTAACTCAATGAACTGCAACCAATGCGTGTTGAAGCGAAAAAATTCAGCCTCATGGCCTAAATTAAGCACACCTCAATCGAGCTCCAATTCGAGGCGACGAAACTGTGCCACGCAGGCTATAATAATTACTTATAAATGTGAGTAATAGCTCTGAGCCGTGGGGACTATAACGAACAGGCTGCGGCTCGTTTGTCGATCTCAGTTCGAAATAATCGTGATTAATGGCCGTGATTGCCGGCAGGTGACAGCAGTTCGCGAGCTGTGGGCCCTTCCCTGCCGTGCAAGGCTACAAAAAATGACTTAAAAGTCTATTAAACATTTCTCAAGGACACAGTGGCCCTGGCTCGTTGCTGTTCTGCTCGAACATTTTTCACAATTCACGCAATTCGGGGGCAGCGCGCAGTAAAAATTTATGCTCAATTAATCTCGGAAAGCAGAGCGCTGGGAAAAGGAGAGCCAATCGATAGCCTATTCCTCCCGGTCAATGATAATGAACGTTACGCCCTTCTGACCAGTGGAGCTTATTTGACGAAAATCTGAACGAAATTAAAGATTATTGATGGTTGGTAATTATATGACTTTTAGGGTAATGGTTTTGTTAATGTTAATGTTTTTGAAATAGTGCCAAGCAATTAAATTATTAAGTTAATTATTTGGTGTTGTTGTTATCAACAACATGTAAAGAAAAATACTTTAATAATTTGAATATTTAAATAATATAATAATAATAATGCATCTTCCCCGACTGCATTCAGGTGAAACAGCCTGCTTTTTACAGGTTAATCCACCAATGACATCTAGTGGGTAGCTTTTGTCCACTTGAGCGTAGATAATTGCTGGCCTAAAGTGATTTACTTAACGTATTAATTTCCGTGACCACTGTTCGCGACTGCATCCGGGGATTATTGAAATGTCAGGCGCGAATTTGTGCATTAAGCTGCATGTCCGCCGCTGACTCAGTTTCCCTCGTCCTTCCGCTAGGATAATAAAGAAAGCGCTGGAAAAGTGCAGGAGCAACAAAAAGGAACTTCATTTAATTGGATTTTGTTTTTTTTTTTTGGCCCTGCTGCCAAGGAGCAGTTCTGCTGCGGAGCGGATCAGCGGCATGAAGCATCGACTGTCCTGCCGCATGCCGCTCAAAAGAAAATATTTGGCAGCGAAAAGTCCACGAGGAGGCGAAAATGTCCTTTCGAGTCCTTCGACAGGCGGCACAGGACAAAAGCTCTGCCCGAAGCGCATTTTTGGCTGTCTTTCAAGTTTTGTCGGGAATTTCTTAAAGCAAAGCGGTCGAAATTTTACCAAGCTTGGGGATTTTTCCAAGCAAAGTATCTTTCCTAAAATAGTGAGACAAAAATTGTTTTCTTAGATAAAAGGGCTTGGACTGCTTGACAAAAAAGAGATAACAAAGATAAAAGTCGGGAGAATTTAGAAATTTCCTGGCGATTAGGAACTGAAGTGTTGGAGAAATAATATTACAAGGGTAAGTTTGGAAATTAAAAACAAAAAATTAGGACAAGTTTCAATAAGTTTCAATAAAGTGACGTATAAATTGGTATTTTTTTAAACGTAGAAATAATTAAGAGAAACTTGATGGCTAAAATATATGAGAGACTTAAGTTTAAATTTATTCCTACCCCTTAAGATACTTCAATACGTATTTCCCTTGTTTCTGACTAAACAAAAGCTGACTCTCGAAGAGACCTATTTTCTGGGGCCAAAATCCCTTCGAGTGGAGTTCGGAAACTGCTTCAGCGAAATGAAAAACCCAAAGTTTCGCTCAACTTTTCGGGCACCGACAACAGAAAGGGTGAAATTGTTACGAGTGGATGGCAGGCAAATAATAATAATAAAAATAATAATAATAATAGCAATAACCGAAATAAAGGGGCTCCGAAAAAAAAAGTTGCCTTGCGTCTGGTTGCCCCTTTTTTGCGGGCAGCCCTGCCTCTTGAAATTGTCGCCGAGATTATTGTTGTTATTTCTGCTGTTTCTGTAGCATTCAGTTGATAATTTGTTCAGGACTGCGAGTTGCCTCTTTGTTGGCCAGGGGGAACCAGGAAACGGGGAATCCCCCTTTACAGTTTCTGCTGTGCAGATTTTAGCCAGGCTCCGTTCTGTTTCTGGGGCAAACAAAATGTTGATGGCTTTTTTATCGACTCAGACTCACCTGCAGCAGGTGTATTTCTTCATCTGGCTTTCATTTCGAGCCACTCGAGCTGCCGTTTCCTTATCCTTCTTTTTCTGGGGCTCGTGCTTGTGTCCTTGTGTGTTTTAGCCATTTCTCCACTTGAGTCCTGAACAATGTTCAAAAGTTCTTAAACTGATGATGGACTGAACACCTGAACAAGGAGTGCAGTTGGGCAAAAGAGCTAAAGTTGCTACCAACTGTAACCCAACTGTGTTTCGCATTCATTTAATCGGTGCTGCAACTTTGTTAAGCATTTTAATGGAGGGGAGGTTAATGTACAATTGATTTCTACTTTTCATCGCTTGTGTCTATCGGGTTCTTTTCAGGTTTCATTAGGAAGGGAATTTGAAAACATTTCCTTTGTTAATTTGGGGATTTTCCTTTGAATTTCACCTTGGTTTTTAAATAAAAATGTGTTTGCTTCATTGAGTTTTGCTGCCTAAAAATGTACTTACTAATTTACGGAAGGTACTATACCCTCTGGAAGGAAATATCTTTATTTTCAATTTACATTTAACATACTCCATGTTAATTTGAGGATTTTCCATTAAATTTCCCTATTTCCCTATAAAATTGGGTTTACTATTATTCATAATTAATGTATATTATTTCTTAAGTCAAAACTTCAGTAGCTTAACTGTGTTTATGCTGAGTAATTGTTTAGTAATTTTAGTAATTGCAATTTATGCTCCAGCTAACTAACAGGGCCCCACGGGCTAACAGCCTTGTGGAAGGTGTTCTAACAGCATAAGAGAAACGAAACTAACATTACAGTGAGCTTTCGCGCCACCCACTGGCCGTTAACATGGCGCCTTCTGGAAAATGCCAAAACCACAACAAATCGCGTCGAAGTGCGCGGATGCTTTATCGCCAAATGATATCCGTCCGTCACCCCGCATTCATCATAAACAATACGTATACGGATTCTTATACCTCCCAGCTGCCGTGTTGCTTATAAATTTATGACATCATTTGCAAATCGTCATGTTTTGTTAACGGGCGCTAAAAATAACGCCCACAGATTTATATTTGCGCTGGGATCTGCGGGGATGTCCTCAATCTGCTTCGCAAATAAGCCAGGACGAAAACCCCTAATAAACAAACAAATGGGCTAAAAGGCGTCAAGCGCTGAGTAAACGAACGCCACTAACGCTGATTTGTTGTTGCTCTGCGAGCCCTTAACTTTTAATCAAAGATGTTCCCTGCTTACCCCACTTCCACTCCTCGGTGTACGTGTGTTTGTCTAGTCGCCTTTTCAAATCGCATTGCGAAAACCAGGAAAATCGAATAGAAAGTTTTACAGCTCTGGCGCAATTTTATTTAACAACAACTAACTTGATGTATTCGAAACTTAAACTCCTAAACTACTTGGCAAGCAATACGAGGTAAGAACTATAGCCGGGGTATCGAGTTCTTTCGTTCTTGTTTGGTGGAAATTACCGTTTTTGTCTGTAATTACTACAAATTGCATTGCTGAAGTCGAATCTATCAACGGAGGCTTGGCCTAAAATGAATAAATTTTAACTATCCCTTAGAAGTTATCTCAAAAGTTTTTAAAAGTAAATTATTTAATTAAAATAAATAGGAAATAAGTCAAATCGCTTACTGCATATAATTTAACAACTTGTTTTGCTATATCTTTATACAAAATACAAACTAGACCAGACTAAGTTTATAAATATTTTAAAACGGGAATAAACAAAATAGTTTTAACGCCTTTAAGTGTTTAATACCTTCAGACTCAAGGTTCGTTGCGACAAATGATGGAAATGCGACGTGTCTTTGATACGGGCGTGCCCTGGAACTGAGAATGCTCCTTGGCCAGTATCTCGTGCGTGAAATTGTAGCGAGCCGTGTGGCTCATTATGTACAGGGAGCGTCGTGGGAGCAGCAGATCAGCGTAGAACTTGTTTTCCAGCGACGCCTCCTTCGGCTGATGGCGATAAGCTGCATCAGCATCTTCGCCCTTGGCGTCCGTTTCCGTTGCACTGCCGCCTGTCGTTGATTGCTGCTGGTACCGCTGGGCATCCGTGCGTACAAGCCGCATGACACTGTCGCTCAGCAGGCTAATTCCAGAGATTGTGGTGCCGCAGTACTAAGGACGGGAGTGCATTTAACGTTAGCATTATATGCAAGGTAAGGGTACCTTTGCTCTTACCCTGGTGCTGTCCACATGCGGCTTGATAACTCCATCTGCCGCCAGATCTAGGATGTGAACATATGGCATGATGGCGCCATCGAAAGCCACCTGACGCACGCGCTCCAGAACCTCTCGATTGTGGGGGAACCACTTCTTGCGCTCCGTCTCCCGAAAGCCGTGGATGGCCTAAAGGATCCTCGGCATTAATAAGTGGTAACTACATATTTGCGGTTTGAGACACTCACATCGTCCCAGTGATCGAACTCGTAGCGCAGGCGACTCATATACGGCTCTATTTCCTCGTGGAGCTGTTTCTCCTCCGATTCGCTGATGAAATCCGTAATAATGCGCATGTGCAGCCGGAACTCCTGCTGCTCCTCTTGGGGCCATTTCCCAAAGAATGCGGTCAAGTGGTTTTTACCATTCTGGCTGCTTTCCACAGCTGAAAATGGTAAATTTAGAAGACAGCCCTAAATATCTGTGAAATATTTTAGTATTTCCAATTACCCTGTCGATGACAGCGTCTTAAAAACTGCCTCAGGGGTGAGCATCTGCCTAGGATTATCATTTTCCACAGAGCTTTATTTGTTTTAAAAGTTACGTGCAATTGCAAAAAAAATAAAGCCGAATATCAGCTGTTTGATAATGGCATGGCGTTGCCACCCCGCCTTCTGTCATCAGCAGGTGCTGAAATCTGTTATCAGCTACTGACCGTTAAGTTTGAAATTACTGAGCCACTGGACGATACCATTTCGCTTAAATGTCCTGAACCTGGATATTTTCCTCACTCCCCTGTCAAAAGAAATATTTTCTTTTTAGCACGCGCTGCGCCATAGGCATATTTCCCAATTACAGTCTGTGTTTCGCTTTTAAAGGTGCCGCAACTGTGTAACTGTGACCCATCGCCAGCGATTCTTTTGCTTTTGTTTTAAACTTTTGCCCCCGTATATTCGTTCAGTTTTGTTATTGTTTGAAAGTCTGCCTGCTGCAGACAACATGGAAATTGAGAGGACAGCCCGTGGAATGGGGCCACATTCAATTTTGACAGTTGGTTCTTGTTCGAAGCTGCATCTGAGCAGAATTCTGATTAATCTGCATTGGAAATGCAGTTAGTTCGGTTATTAAAAATAATAGATATTTTTTATGTTAAATAATTCATTCTGTATAGACATAAATATAATAAAAGAAAATTATGACTTTCATTAAAATATAAGCTTATGTATAACTTAAACCAGTTTATTTCCAAGGTTTAAATTTTTACAAACAATTTGTTTTTAAAGCAGAAATTTGCCCCAAAAATAAAATAATTTCCCCTAGTTGCTGGTAACATTGATTTAATTAATTTATTTGTTTGAATACAAACCAAAAACTATATATTTGTAATTCGATTTTAAAGTATTACCATTTTTAACACTTTCTCTGGAAAATGCAAGCCAAATAAATCCATAAGCTAATTTCACCGAACAAATAATTTTGATGTAGATAAAAAAAAACCCAACCGAGGATGCTAACTGAGGTGAGCAAAAGTACCATTGATGGAACAAACATTGCAAATTTTCCCTGTTCCTGTGGGATTCAATTACACGATGTTCCACCTTTCCCCTCATCAGCGGTTATTCACGAACCAAAATCCTCATTGCCATCAGAGAACCGTAGAGTGAAATTTATTGGAAACATGGGCACACAACCTGCCGCCAAAAATGGCTAGAAATTCGGCAGTTCTCCTGGAAAAAAAAAAACGGAATAAAAAACAATAGCAATTTGTAAGGCAGCACACATAAAGAGACCCAAAAAAAGCACACAAAAAATGAGGGACGCCAGCGGAGTGCATAAAACTGGAGGGGGCGCGCAACAATTGAGCGGAAAGTTGGTGGGGATTTTTAAGCCATTTGCCGAACCGACCGCAAAGTGATTTAATCAATGCAAATGACGGGCCGCTGTGCCGCATGCGCCGACATAAAGCGTTAATGGAATTTCTGCCGGGGTTCTGCAATAGAATCCATTCCATCCCATCCGCCGCCCCGTGCCACAACATACCCAGCATCCCATCATTTGGCTATGTTCGGACTGTTTTCCCGTGCGTTGGTGTGTAAATGATAAATGAGGGACACTGTCGGAGCCGAGCCCGCGTGCAACTGTTCCGGCCGGAACCACCGGCAACACCAGCAACTCCAGCATCCCAAACACTGCCAGCGCCAACGTAGCCACCGCCACCGACACCACCAACACCACATCGGACCATTAGGTGCCATTGTCCTTTTTGTTCGTCCTTTTTTTCCCGCCTCGAAAAGTGCCTCCTTAACCGTCGCGTCGCCCGGGACAACAGCGAGTATTGTTCTGTCCCGGGCCCATCTATTGTTGCCACGCCCATCCTTTGAAGTCGCAAGATGAATATTGCCCAGCATCCAGAAGCCATCAGTTATACAGACTCGCCTCGACTCGGAGTGCGTTGTTCACGACTTTTATTATTAGCTGCACGATATTTAAGTTGACTCCTGGAACAGGAACAATAAAAATAAATTATTTACCAGATACGGCCATTGTTTCAGCCTTACATAACTTGTTGCCTTTGTAGAAACTAAATAAAATTACTGGGAAAGGTAAGCTGTAATTTTTGTTATGCAAATAATATTGATTAATTTATTTATAATCACTAAGCAAGTGTTTCAAGAAGGTAGAGTAAACACCTTTGGAGGGTGTCTGCTCCTTAAGTGTCGTTTTGCTGAAAGCGAACTTGAGACTTGGCCCAGGCAGAGCTTATGACGAGATTTTGGTTGCATCTGTTTTGGCCTTTCCCCCAGTGCCAGCTGCTGTTTAGGATTTCGGGTTGCCTTGGCAATGCAAAAGCCGTTTGAGGATTATAGAGCTCCTCCGGTCAGAACCTTTTGCGGTCAAAAGTTTTCTGGCCGGGCCAAGGAGCTTTAAAGTTGCCGGAGGATATTGCGAAAACAGAGGGAAAACATGAGTTGGCAGTTGAGGAGTTCCAAATCTGCGGGAACTAAGGCCCAACTGTGCGAATGCATTAATGCTTCAGTTTACATTTAAGGCAATTGAAATATGCATATTGTAACATAGCAGCATAAGTACTTAACAAGCTAAGAGGAAAGAGAGTTCCAGCAGCATGTAAATCACTCCATAATGTTCGTTTACTATTACGAGCACTATATTTATTTGTGGGTGGAACGCTTAATTGAAATGGACGCCGGTTGGCAAACATTTGGCACGTATGTGCTTCCAATAACTGATCAATATGTGAATAATTAAATAGTAATTATTTTATTTACGCACATGGTTGCACAGAGCTCAGCCACAGCCGATACTATCAATCATATTTACTGCCATAACACACTACAGTGAGCCTGAATTGACAGCTGGGTCGTAAATTGAGGTTGCCCATTAATTACCAGCAGAGGTCGACACGGCACATTGTAGTTCAAAGTGCTAACTATCACGTATGAGAAACTATTTAACAGAAAGCAATCATTAAATTCAAATACCGATAAATAACGATCGATCAATAAATGTCTATCGAAATCATAGTGTTGCCACTGAGCTGTAGGTATTTTAAAGGACCTATTAAATTGCAAATGTGGGCACACTGTATGGCGAAGCGGCAATTTCTGGCATCAAAACAAACAATTTTATTATTGACTCAACTTAAACATAATTAGACGGCATGGAAACTATCAACTTTAACGACTTTACGCCCAAGGAGCGTTACGAGATCATCAAGGAGTTTCTGGTGAAAATGCGAGATGATGCCAGTTCCATACCGAGCAAGGACTTGCATGTGAGGAAGTTCTTCGAGCATTACTTGCGAACATTCTACAAGCTGCCGGATAAATTGGTCAATGATATAGCTTACTGCCAGCGCGCCATGAAATCGCATCTCGCAACGCATCAGGTTTGTATATATGCAACCACTGAAGAAAGTTACTGATACATTCTTGATCTTGTAGACAATTGTTGATATTTTCGGTCAACAGGAGGATGCCGTAAGTTGAAGTTGAAAGATGCAAACAAACATTCACCTAATCTTAAATCACCTTCCCTTTGCAGGATCCCGTGGTCAAGAACAACTACCTGCACGAACTGGAGGACATGCTGTACGAGTTAAATGCAGAATGCCAATATCTGGTGCTGCGACTCCAGGACGACATCGATCGCTTCTGCTTGGCCTTTACGGAGCACGATCTGAAGCCCGACGAACTGGTGATCAAAGACATTGTCAGTCAAACCATTGTGCCGCTTATCGTTGCCCCGGAGCTTTCCATCAAACCGCATTTCGTTTTGGAACGACCCAGCGAGGATCAGTTGCTGAGGAAGTATTTCATAATAGAGCCCGTAGAAGTACAGGCACCACCCGCCGAAGTCGCTGAAGTTGTGCAGATGCCACCGGAGCCCCCACAACTGCTGCCGCCAGCTGATACCGAGAGTGTGGTCAAGGCGAGCCGCCTTAATCTGCAGGCAGCTCTCAAAAGAGCTCGTTCGCAGAGCAAGCCAGCCGAGAAGCCAGAGGAGAAGCTCCCGGAAAGTGACCCCCCGAAAGGCACCAAGGAGTACTTTATGCAATCCATGGGACTCTGCACGCACAAAGAGCACCAGCAGCTTAAGTCATCGATGATGCAGCACCAAAAGCGAAAACCAAAGCCAACGGAGAAAACCAAGGGGTATTAGGTGTTTTTGCAATTCAAGACAATTTGCTACATCTGTATGCATGTATCGAAAGCTTTAAGGTTGTGTTTTTAATTTAAATTAATTATAAAATATTTAACATGATATTAGATTGTGCTGAGATGTATTCCAATAATTTGTGATAATCATTTTTACTGTTCAAGTGAAAAGAAATCCTAATTTAACTTGCAGATAATTAACTTATTGGAAAGGTTATCAAAATACTCATTTTTCGAGCGTGGAATAATAATTAAATAAAAATGAAATATGTTAAAAATCATCAATCATCATTACATTGAACCGAAGAAAACTGTATTTTATTGAAATATTGTACATACAAAAGGAATATAGTATCTAAAAGATACATTAATGTATCATACAATTTATTCTCATCAGTGATGGCTGCAGTTTGTTGGTTCAATGCGGAGCGAGAGGAACCCAACGGGCTTAACTGGTCGCCTAGATCCTGGCTCATTGTAAAGGGTATTTCCCCAGATAGTTCACTTCTCAACTGCGGGGAATCTGAAAGTTTGCTGCACATTTCATTAGCCTTTTTGAAGATTTCTCTTCCTGGTCAGAGAGTTGGATGGCCAGAACCTGCTCAGTCAGCTTGTCAACATCATCATCATCATCACTATCGCCGTCCATCTTAGAGGGGCCGGATTTCTTTAAAAACCTGCTCCACACCTTGAGCTTGCCCAAGTCTACATCCTTGCCGTGCATCTTGTACATTTTAATGGTCTTCTTGACAATGGAGGCCCGCATCTTCAGATCAGCCACCGTCTTGATAATAGCCACCAAGGCGATGTGGCAGCGACTGTGCTCCAGATAGTAGCCGTCGGTTTGGCAGCTGCTGATTATGGCCACCACCACATCGGCCAGGGGTTCCCCTACAGCCTCGGCCAGCTTGGGCATCTCGAACTTCGAGAACACTGCACCGGCCAGGGGAGTGAGCACCACCTCGCCACGCCCCACCTGGTGGGGCACCAGCTGGCAGTACTTGGCCACCGCCAGCAGGCTGGCCTGCTTGAAGGACAACACCAGGAGGCCGCGCATCACAAAGGGTTGGTTTTGCGGAGGTTCGCGGACAAAGTGCGTCTGGATCTTCACTTCACTGCGGATCAAAGTCCCCTTGGAATTCTTCACAGCCAGCTGCATCGACCAGGAGACGTCCTTTTTTTTGGCCTTGGCTGCCGCGGCCTCCTTGCTGTAGGTAAAGATTACGTTCTCGGCGAAACGACGACTGGTTGTGGCCACATCGTAGCAGGGCTCCTCTTTGAAGTCCGGGCAGATTTCAGAGAACGTCTGCATAAGTTTCCCGAAATCAAAGACGAATTTGGCCATAGCGCTGCAATATACAAAATGTGATTTAAAAAAGTAAATTTCAGAGAAGAATTATGATTATTTTGATAATTCTCAATGATATGTGTTTTTAAATCGAAATAGAACCAAAATCTTTAATAAGTGGGTATTAAATTTCTGGGTTTACTTCTTCAAAGATAAATCAATTTGACTTCAGCAATAGGTCACGTACAGCATTGTAAATAATAATAGAGAAAAATAAAACCGCTTTTGTCTTAAAGTATAAATTACAAGGGGAAAGGGAAAATTACAAAAATTGATTTTATAATATATCAAACAAAAACACCTCTTAACGAGGTGAGATAAAAGTGACGATGGCACATTCAACTCAAAAAATTTCTGATACCAAATTTTGTGACGATTAATAGTTATTTAAACAAAAATATTTAAAAATTGTTTAATTAGTTTCAAAATCGGCACGCTGCCTGTTTTGCCATTTTAAATTTTTCAGCTAAGTGCCGATTTTGAAACTAATTAAACAATTTTTAAATCACAACATCATTAACAATTTGGGGATTTTTGCTCCACCGGCCCCAACTCCAATTTTCAAAATTTTCAATTTCGCACTTTCACTCCCATTTCTCCTAAACTAATCCGATTTTGAAAAATCTTAGTATGCAGTTTCAATGAGGCTTACAATACCATTCGATCTTACAATACCTTTCGATCATATAAATGGTTCTGATTGGACTATCGTAGCAGATTTTCAATTCTACGGCTGTATATAGTAGTCTCCTTGCGCACCACAGTCTCGGTGCTCATCGTCACTACGTGGACTGCCGTCCACAGTGATGGACTGCCTTATAGAAGTATTTTGTAAATAGTACCATAAATATTTGTAAGCTTAAGCTATCTAAGCAGCATAAATGAAAAATCGAATTGGTCATAGAAGTAGAAGTAATGAGTAAACAGAAAACCTGCTGATGTAGGGACTTTCTTTATCTCTAAATAGTATTACGAATACCAATTTCAATACTTTTTATTGTTCTGCAAATTGTATTATGTTACCCACACTGATTTTTGTGGATCACTCTTGTAAATATGCATTCGAGGTTTGCTTTCAGTTGTTTACTTTCTGAATTCCCTTTTCATGCAGGTTCCGATACGTGCCGGGAAGCTTATCGGCGTTTTTATTATTTACACTTACTCCAACACAACACTTAATATATGTACATATGTATGTAAAAATATATTTATATATATTCGACGCAGAAACGCCTTTGTCTTTGCATATAACATATGTACATATTTTAATACTGATTTATCCTCAATAAATATGCAGTTTCATTTAATTATTAATTTAATTCATTATTTAAGGCACGTAAAAATTTTATTAAAACTGTTGCTTTATTGCACTCCACTTATTATTTGTTTGTATATTTATTTTTACCATAAATGCTGAGACTCAGCGATATATGACGATTCTATATAGCTTGCGATCCGCCGAGTTGTCGGAAACTGACTGAAATCCGAACGGAGCTGCAATCAAAGTCGTAGGCAATCCCGCAGAACCACACATGCACATGGATATACACACATTTGTGTGTCATTATGCAGGGCTGGGAAACCGATAATTATCTGTGGAAATTTCTTAAAGAAAAATTACAGTAATTAAGTAAAATGTTTCAGTTATAGTACAATTGGACGATGAAAATGAGAGTTATTTTTAAGTTTTAATATAAAACGTCATTAAAAAACAAGACCGCGTTTTGGGGGAACACCCGAATCATAGTTGATTTCACAGCTGCAAGCAAGTAGTAAGCAGTTTCTTAAAAATGTTTAAAAATTAATAGATTAAGAATTGCACAATATTTTCTGTTGAATCCGATACACACCTTGTAAGATAGAATTGTCATTTGCTTTGTTATTAGTTTTTCCTTAATGATATTGCTTCTGCTTGTCTCCCTCTTAGTTTGCAATATCTGAACAAGTATAAAGCATAAGGACCTAGGAATCAAGGAATCATAAATCCCGAGCTCCTGTTCCTGTATGCCGCTCATGTAACATCCAGATGAAATGGAATAAGCTTGAGATTGTGCCACTACTGTCTGGATGGGGTTGGGGTTGGTGTGGTGGTCTCAACTCGCTCTCATTTGCATATGTGTGGGTTGCGGCGGGTGGCTGTCTTCCTTCTTTTTTTATTGACTTGCCCAGAGAGGAGCAATTTGCATACGAAATGTATCTGCATGTGCCCGCAGCGTCGCCGCTATTCCGGGGTATTGATATACCGCATCCAAAAATGCAGAGCAACAACAAAGGGCATCGCACAATAGACTGCTGTGACCAAGTGACAAGTGACACTTTTTCAAATTGAATTTCCCCACCGAGCGCCGAGCTCGGAACTCCGTGGTGAAGTGGAAGCCCGAGCAGAGATAGAGCTGAAGTGGCCCTTGCAGGACTTGTCAGCGAAGTTGTCATAAATTCACATGAGCACACAGACAACGAGTAGTCTAAATTAAGCTCTAGTTCTGTTTTCATCTTTTTTTTTTGTTTCATTTTTCAATATTCAGTTGCCGAGGAGATCGCCAATGGACGGGTGCGCCAACGACATCTTAGCCCCATTAATCCTGGCCGTGATGGTGGCTAATGGCCATCCACTTACTCTGGACGACATCTCCGACGGGGTGACGGAATTGATCTTCTCTCAAAGTATCAGTGACGATGTGCCGGAGGCCATTGGCGACGGCAAACAAGATCGAAGCAGGTCCCACCACAAAGGGCGGTCACATCGACGACGATCAGGAGTGGAGCTCTAATTCTGGGTTACTGGCAAAATTTTGAAAGCAAATTAGCTAAGACTGCAGTGTTTCAGCAATAAAAAATAAAGAAATATTCAAGCCTGAAAATGGTTTAATTAATTAAGAAATGTTTAAAAAATATACATATATATAATATTATAATGCTATTTCTTAATTTTGTTATATTTCCTTTCTTTTTAACAGCTTTAGGTGCTTCTTAAAATTCAAATATCTTAGCTACCAAGGAACCTCCTTAAACTTTGCTTAACCTTTAACCACATTCTCATTTTACTTTGTCTGAAGCTAGGAAGAGGCTGCTATGTATATTTTTCCTACTTTGTAAGGACATATATGCCATATATATTTATGTGTGTGCTCAAAGGTACCTCCTTGGAGCAGGAACACGTGTGGAAAATGTACGGACTTGCGCCGAGTTAAAAGTTTTTCAGCGTCGCGAAAAATTGTTTATGTTTCGCCTTAAAAGGAGCAGGAGGAACATTTCTTTTCTTGAATATGTGAAGATGGCAGGCAAACTACGAAAATCGCACCCAAGCGGCTCCGGCGGTGCGCCAATGTGGATGTGGGATGCGGTCTGGTTAAGGCTCCTTCTGGGGAGCTGGGGAATTGTCAGCACCTTTGTGAGCAGCCGGGCTGGAAAGTTTTGGGTACAGAGCCCCCCCACACGTACGCTCGTTCGCCTAATAATCACGTCCCGTGGAAGCTCATTAAATTCGAAGGTGAAAAGCAGCCTTTGCTGTCTGTCGCCAAGTTACTGCATACTTTTCCACATAAATATATCCACGGTGCGGGTAAGTAAAAGCTGCGAAGCTCAATTACATTGTTGCTTTGCCTTAACACACAGTAACAGGCGGAATTATTAAAGATTTATACTTAAACACGATAGCGGGGAAGCGAACGATTGATGTTTAAAAGATATGAGTGAATGTGGAATTAAAAGTCTCTAAATGTTACTTAAAATTAAGGCATATTTAAATCTGTAATCAAATAAGGAGGTTTCTCCTTTGGCACTCTTCAACTCTTTTCGAAATCGAAAGAAAAGATTTTATTTTGATGTTTCTTTATAATATCTTAATATAATATTATAATATCTATAATAATGTCTATATGTTTATTTGAATGCTAACTAGTAAAAAATTTTCAATGCAATTTTATATTCAATTCTGATCTTATTATTAGCTTAAAAACTACATCATTTTTTACTGTGTAGCCCCATTTATCGACAAGAAAATATAAGCCTGCCTTGCGATAGCTTTATCGATAATTTTCCATCAGAATCTTGAATCCAATTGAGTCGCCGTCCAGCAGTTAAAGCCGGACTTCGAAGGGAGCAAAACATTTCTGTGGAGAAACCGTTTCGCAGTCTCCAATTGTTTACATTTTCATAAAAAATTGTATGTGTGAGTGCTTTAATCATTACCCCAGATCTATATACTCAGCATTTTTCGGTAAACAAGGCTCTCATATTGATTCATATGGAAAATATGTGTATTTGTTAGAAGTAGTGAAAAATCATAGTTCAGTGAATATTCTTTTAAAAAGAAATAACCTCATCTAATTATTATATTTTATTTATTTGTAACTATCCATTTTAAATTTGTATTATCAGTTTATAGAGCTACAAATTGTCTTAAATATCTCTGAATCATATTTATTTATCTTATAATTCAATACTTTCCAGAAAATCATGGCCAGCGGATCGCGAGGGCGTCCCAACGAATTTGACTTTCGGAAACTGTGCGAGACCTTCGCCGAGATTTGTCCCGACTTTCGACGCGGCCCTGAATCGGCGGTTCTGGAAAGTCTGGACTTTGCCAATCGCGTACTATTCGAGCTGGGACCCAAGATGCGTCAGCTGAAGCAGAGCGGACGGGATCAGATGTGGCGACTGGTCTTCAATGGCGGCGGCAGCGTCTACGTCTACACGTACACCTTCCAGAAACCGATCACCGGCCAGCCACGCCTCGGCGGCGGCAAGCTTTACTTGACGGTGAAGCAGGCCGGCCTGCTGGCGGCCAGCCGACTCTGCTCCCTTCTGCCGCCGCAGCACAATCCACGGGACAAGATACTGCTAACGCCGCTTGCCAGGGCCGTCTTTGATCCGTCGAATATTCCGAAGATTGCCACTGCACTGAGCACCCTCCTCCGCCAGACCATCGACACTGGCGATGTGGTCCGCGCGGTGGTCAGCAGCTGCCAGAGCGATGGCTTTCACCTCAAGCACAGCCAGAGCCACATCGCCCTGGTGGCCGTTGGTGCCACAACCCGCGACTCCTCCAGTCGCCAGAAACTCCGCAAAAAGACCATTAAGCAGTATATGAGTTGTGGCAAGGCCTTCGACATTAATCAGTACAGGATATATACCCGGTATTCCAAGATGGCCGACCCAATTGCTGCGGAGCCTCCGATCCCAGATCCTGATCCGCCGAAGGTTAAGCCAGCCGGGCGCAATCGAAATGTGAGCGGGGTGCTGCGCTCCATTGCCAAGGCCACCGATGATCCGCTGAGTGGCGAGACCATTGACCTGAAGTTCCAGGCTCCAAATTCGGTGAAGAGTAAAGAAGTGGAGGGCATGGCCACGTCAAATGATGTCCAGCTGAAAGGCTTAAGTATGGCGAGCATGAGAAGCAAGCTCCTGGACCAAGGGAAGTCTTCTGGGTCATTTGCTGGGGGTATGTGAGACTAAAAAATTATAAAGACTTTGATTAACACGAATACTTGTTACAAAGTGCATTGAAAAAATTATTATTTTTATTATTAAGAAGTTCTTTGAATTGATTTGGGTTTGGTTTTCCTTATTTTATAACAATTTCGTAGAATAAGGCTAAACTGCATACAAAAAGGGATTGGCTTTGCATAAAATTCATCAAAATCAAAATTCTATCTATAAATAAACAAATAAAATAAGCTTTTGACATTATTATTTAATAAAAATGTAATAAATAAACAATTCATATACACTATCACTTGATAACTATATATGTCCTAAATCATCAAGGGTTTTTCAGTTTAACTTTAAACAAGAAAAAGTTGCATATCAATAAAGAAAGTTTTCTGCTCAAAATGTATTTTCTCAAGTGTCCATGAGAGTTGGCATCTCCTCCATTCGACCACATAAAATCGTGTTAAATTTTGTAATTTCCGCCGTGTCCTCGCTGCGCTTTGATGGTGTCAATCAGGCATTAATTTCAAGTGCTGAACAATATATGGGTCTCGAAGGCGATACCGCCGGAATCCTTAGACCGTAAAATTTTACGGCCAGCCTCATTTTTATCATCGAAGACCGTGGCGTCGCGTCGGTGCCAAAATAAAGGGCAAAGTAAGTGCACAAAAAGGGCGAATGCGGAAGATGAGTTCGCAGTTCATAAAACTGGCGAAGGGCAGACGGACAGACGGGCTGCGACAACAAAGCAAATTGGTGGACAGCCAGGACATGGGACCTCCGCTCCGGCGCAGGATGTCCGCATGAGCGAGTGTTGTTGAAACCGCACACTGGCTGCTGCGGGCGTTCGTTTTTACGGTCATCGGGTCACTAGTAAAAATAATCTTATGACCGCTTATCTGCCCCCTCAAAGCTCTCCGGCCTGCCATCTGCAGCTCTGCCTTTGAGCGCGCCCGACTTCCGGAGCTTCGTCACTTGAATGGTAGCAGACACGGCTCTTATTTATGCTTTAGGATAAAACCATTAAAAAATTAGTTATTGAATTAAATGGACATGTAATAGGTCCTTAAACTTTGATTTATGATAAATTAATGATGGAATTAACGATAACATAATATTAATAACTAGTATTTAAAAAGTTTTACCTAAGGTATTATGACACTACATAATTTATCCTTTATTAGCGGTTTCTTCCTTAGACTTTTAGTTGATAAGAGTAATATAGATTTAAATATTTTCTATATACTAAAATTATAATTATATATTAAATGTGTCATAATTATATAGAAAAGTGTGACCAGGCGCTGCAATGAATCCCTCAATGGATGAAAGCAACAATGAAGATAGGTCCTTAACATTTGTTTTATGATAAATTAATAATGAAATTAAGGAGAACATAAAGTGTTGTTTAAATTACTAGTATTTAAAGGTAGTATGCGCTATTTTTCTTAGACTTTTAGTTGATTAGAGATAAGTAGATTGCAATATTTTCAATAAACTATAATTATAATTATATATTAAATGTGTTATAGCGTATTTTATAAATGCTAAACATTAAACAAGTGTGACCATGCACTGCAATTAAATCCTCAACTTTTGATGTAGTGTCGTAACACCATGAAGGTAAACTTTATTTATGGCAGAGACTTCTGGTATATATTTCGTAACAATTTATGCTTACTTCGTAAAGAAAAGGCATTCAAGAAGTGATTAAATAAAGTGTTCAACAATCAGGCAACAAATATCGTGAAATTGCAGCAAACATTCTCAATCTGTTATGCCATCTTAGACCATAACCCGAATGTTATTTGTATACACCCACATTGTCGGTCTATCTATATGTATCTCAGAACGATGCAAACTACCTTCATATTCTCATCAAATGCTTCACATTGTCTGTGCGCATAAAGGATGTGCGGTGGAGGAGGCGAGTCCCGGGCGCCGCCCCAAGAACATACATAAAGCTTTTGAGAATATGAACCAAGTTTGCAATGTACATATGTACATATGCGATTGGGTTTGTTACGAGTATTAGGCCACTATGAAACTCCGAAGGCGAATGGGTCCCGTGGGCGTATTTTGGTATCTCAACGATATCCGCATCCACGGATGTGCTGACAAGGCCTTGGGCGTGTGTGCGATGCGATACGGTTTCGACAAATTTTAATTGATTCCTTGTACTTTGTTTCACACTCTGTCAATCCGATAATGGGGCCGAATACGAAGCATTGCTTCTTGTGGGATCTGCTGTGCCCATATTTATTGCTCAAAAGGCCATTAAGCCCGTGCCAAAGTCATTTGGATAATTGAGTCATCAATTCGGTTGAATAAATCTCTTCCACGGCATTTTGCTGCAACATGAAAAGGTATGTTGATTAAAAACATAAATTTAGTTGAATGCAAAAGGAATTTACGGGAATTTAGTGAGCTGGATATAAATTAAGCAATACCTGCCATATTCAGCAAGGATATCTTGGCTTCGCTGCCTCCGAACATTTGCTATTGATTTGCCTTCGATACACACTTGACCCACTCTTGGGGCAACTTGGCTTTTCGTCTTTCCCCATTTAATTTTATTTGTTTTCGGCGTGCTGCCTGACTTTTATTATTTTTAAAGGCGAAGCCCAATATAAGTAACTACCATATACATATATTGGTTACATTTATCTATATGTGCTTGTACTTTTATTGGCGTTTCTGCATCTGTGTATCCTTGCCATTTGAATGGCTTTTTGTGCTTTGTGTATCACAGATTTCAGCATTCGATTTCAGCTGTCTCGCCGTTTGCAATAAAAAAATGTTGATGGAATGGAATGCGGCAAATGAATTTTATTGGCTAATCCGACTCCGCGAAATAAATTGGAAAAGAAAACAAACAATCAAAGCAAGTGATGGGGAAATAGTATTTATATATTTCTTAAATGTTCCAAATTGATTAAACGGTTAATAATTGTTTCTACTCTTTTTAGAAATACTTCTAAACTTGATTATATCTTTGAAATCAATTTTAAGCCATTTAAATATGATTTCTTACGTCTTTAGGCTTCTAAATCTATTAAACACACATCCCTTTCACTTTCCCAGACTCCTTTAAATTATGAATGATGTTTAATCCTGATTCTATGCTGTTCCCTTAAAACATAAACAGCATCTGCTTTTCCCAAGTGTAAGTTCTCTCAACAAACAAGCCTCCACTTGCGGAAAATGGCGGTTCAGGCTCGTAAATCGCCCAAAAAACACGCTCCATGCATAACCAGACCAAGAGTTTCCGCCTCTGTTCGGGGCCAAACACGAAAATCAATCGAAATGTAATTGAATTGCAAGCACTTGAGAGCGAAAACCGCCGAGGAAACGCATGCATATTTTACGTGAGCGATTTGGAGCGACTGGAGGAGCCGCCAAACTAAGCGAAAAACGAAAGCCACCAAGTCGGGACGCCGTCGGAGCAGAGTGTGGAAATCCTTTTACCCAAATTGCCCGCAAAATATGCAAAAGCGAAAAACAAATAGCGCCTGCAGAGCAGCAGCGGGTCTCTGCTTCAAAGTTCCAAATATTCGGAGGAAGATGCCCCACGGTGCGTATGAGTTACGTCGGCGGCACGTACTCAACGTATTCGTCATACCCGCCGCCGACAGGACAGAGTCTCGGGCAATTGGCAAAAAATCGAATCGAAAATGTTACTTTTTTTCCGGACTCCAAGGACCCCCAAGGCGACATCGACTACTTGCCAAAGAAGGAAGCGGAAATGTAAGCGATGGCAGAAAACGAGAACGGATGGGGAGCGGCGAAAACACTGGCGTGGTCATGCATGAACGGCAGGCGACTGGAGGCACTACGGCCGTATATGCCTGTGAGTGTGTGAGAGCGATTCCGCCGGATGCGCTGCGAGTGCACGAACGCGTCCACGAGAAGATGAGCAAATTAACCAACCTCACGCGGATGAGTTTTTGAATTTGCGCCAAGCCTTCAGACAGAATATGCTTCGGTTTCTGTTTCTGCGCCGCCTTCTTTGTGGGGAATCATTGATGTTCGCCTAATTGAAAATTCAAAGCATTTGGTTCATAAAAAACCCGGGAATTCATTTCTCGCTCAGTGGGAGACGTCCTCCTAATTCCGAAAATATATTGAGTTTATTTGCGTTCTTAAGAGTCGAGCTTGAAGATTGATTGAATGCTAATGGATTATCCATTGGGCTTACAAGAATTTCGTAGGCAAGTCCAGAGGAAAAAAAAAATGCATTTCTTCTCCTAGGACTAAGCCCTTGTAAAATAGTTAAAAGCTAGAGTTAAAACAAAGCATTTACAGAGCAGGAAGTGTGTCAGAAATATGAAACAACATAAATATTGTATGATTAAGGAATGTGGAATAAACATGGAAAGTTAAGTTATGGACATTACTTCTTTTCATGAAAAATTATTTAAAAAAAAAACGTTTACTAATGTCAAACTGGCATTCAAAAGATTAAATAAAACTAGAATAATAAGAGCTTTAATAATTAAGTAGCAACTCTCAAACTTTAAGCGCTTTTAACCTGTTTTTCCGTTTATTTTATCTCAATTTTTTTTAGTTAACCATTTAAAAAGCTTGAAAGAGTAAACTGGCAGTGAATTAGCTGCAAACATCGTTGGATTCGCTATATATGGCAGTGCTTTTGTGTGCTTCGTAAACATTCAAACTTTACTTCACATGGAGTGCTCCTCGCTGGGATTGGATGGTTGGGTCTGGGTCGCTTCCAGCTTCGCGACGTGTCTCTGGGAGTTGGCGTTGTTGTTTGCGTTCTGTGCCAGAAGCTGGTAATTCATTTTTAATATTTTCCTTATGAATTTTTGCATGAGCTTGTCTCTCACCTTCAAGTCCCATCATCCTTTCGCTTCCTCGTGGGTGTTATTTTCCCCTCAACTTGAATCCGCCATTATGTTGTTCATAAACGTGCAGACCTGAGTGGCGGAGTCCTTCTGAGCGGCTTCCTTTCGCATCCATTTTGAGCTTCGCCATAGATTGTCATATTTCAGGATGTAACGACCAGGCGGATGGACAAGTCGACTGCTAGACAGCTCTCCAGAAGTACACAAGAGGAAAAAATAATAATTAATGTGGGATAATGGTAGATTTCTCTTAAAATCATAAGATAGAAAGCCTGATTCTTGCTATTAATATATATTTACTTATTATTACTTATACTTATATTAGATAAACCTATAGATTTTTGTGCCTTTTTGCTCTGTGTACGTGTCCCATTGCTTACATGTGTCTATGATAGGCGGCTCCTGTCGCATCTTGGCAGTGCTTCCTTCGACTCGGAGCCTAAGTTTCCTTGGTGAATGCACTTTGCAACGGAAAAACAACAAAAACTTACTGATAGTGCAATTTCCCCTACTTTAAGCCAGGCCCTGTCCTCCCTGGAACCCTTCTGGCCTGTCGAACGGAAAGTGTGTTGAGTGCGTCGCTTTAAAGTCCTCCCTCGGTGGCAGCCAAATTACCACGTCAAATACAACCAGTCCAGGCCTGCTCGAGTGGGAATATTACCAGATGATGGTGATGGTTGCATGTGTCCCCGAGTTTTGATTGCTCCAACATGTCCATCATCAAAGTCAAAGCGACCAGGCAATGATGTGGAATCTGCGGTGCGTAAGATGGGTTGATTGGCCTTCGGGGGATTTCAAAGTATAAGGTTTTTCGAGCTTCGGCTGAATTAATTTACCCTTAAATTTGTTTAAAAGATTAACTTACCAGCTTCAGCACTTTCTCCAAACGAATTTACACTTAAATTGAATTAGTTTTCCCCGAAAACCTACCAAAGTTCAAAGAAGATTTGTATTTTATTCCCCGCAAGTGTTTGCCAAATTCAATCCTAAAACGCTCCTAGCTAGCTGCTCCCTTTCTAGTTTTCACCTGACAAATGCAGCATCCACTCGTAAATAACCCAATTCACAGACATCGAGGAGCACAGACAAAAGTCAAATTTATGGCACCACAGCATTAACTACACTCTGGGGACGCACCAGCGCTTAATTACGACCATGTTGTGTTGGCCCACTCTTGGCTTGGCTTGTAAGAGTGGCCTGGCGAAATGAGCGTGCCAAATTGGCCTGCAGCTAAAGTAAATCAATTTCAAGTTGTAAGCGCACGCACATCCCCGCCAGGTAAGGAGTCCTCGGGCTTGGGTCCTTGTAAACTATTTGCAATCCTGCGGATTACATACACACACACTCGAGGTTGAACATTTTCTGTCCATTTACGTTTACCGATGCGGATGTATTTAATACCTTTGTATGTCCTTTGAGCAGATATCATTTCCAGACTACTTTTATATAGTTCAGAGGAAGAGCAGGGAAGAAATTCCAAATTAAGCTTGCTTATTAGGGAGTCGTTCCTCTTAAGTTCTTAGTCTTTCAGTAGAAAATATGCATCTTAAAAAATATTACAATATACTAAGACCTTCCGGCAATTTTAAAATATTTTAAATTAAATCTTACTTTTGGTAAAAGAGCACCATAAAATTTAAAAGCTGTAATAATACTGGCCTTAATTCTGTAATTCTCCGCTGTCTCTGCCATCACCCATAACTGCCAATTACCCACAAATGTGTGTCATTTGTAATCCTACACCCAAATGCTGTGGGCAAATATCGTAGTGACCATGGGGCAAATATCAATAACAAGTGTTCGATGGCTGGCCAGGATGAATTATTATAAATGGATTAAGGACGAGGTCTGTGTAATAATTAACTGCTATTTGTCTTGCAAACACAAGCCTTGTCCAAGTGTTCGATGGGAAATGGCAGCCGCCTGTGTGCATAATGCGGCTTCCAGCGTGTTTGGATGCAAGGATTGGCAGACAGGACAATGCCAGATTTGCCGATTTGCAGAGCCATGTGCGGCAGATGGAAAATTTTGCAAATTTCCTAATTACTTACGGCTGGTTGGGCGTGGTCCGTCCTCCCATCAATGGGGGGCTAGTCAAATGCTCTGGTCCTGGACCGGACCGCAAAGTTTACTATCTGATTTGACCGGCCACAGTTCGGAATTGATGTCTTTGACACACCATGGCATGGTGAAGTGTTGACCACCGAGTGGTCCACTGAAGCAAACAGATTTGTGATAATTTATATTTGAGCTGACCAAACAGTTGGAGCGATTGCTCCGCACTTCGAGAGTTCCAAAAAGGGTCATGTGTGTGGGAAGCCTGATAGGACCTAGGTTAGTGGTGCGGGGTAGAAGGCAGAACAGCTCTTCTAAAAGTCGTTTCCCGGAATATAGTATATTAAAAAAAATGTAAATAATTTCATATTTAAAACCTTACAAACTTACTATAGGGTGAGCTCCGTTTTAACTCAAAAAAGATCTTTCATTGTACATTCTTCATAATATCATCATATCATCATCACATCATATGTACATTCTTCTTTTCGAGCATCATTTTCCCTATTTATACATTTTTGTTGCGAAGAAGTAATAAATTGAGTTCTAAAAAGATGCTCTGAATGCAATTTAAGTCTAAACATTCAGTTCAAATTACTGGATCCCTCGGCAGTTCCTGGACCGCTTTAACTGAATAAACAAAAACAATTTTCTCAATGCCTAAGCAGAAATATCTTCATTGAGATTCGGTAGTCAAGTACCCCTTTTTTGTATCTGGGTATATTTTGTATATTCGAAATTTCTTTTACATATAACCCTCAGTAACGCATACTGAAAAAATTCCCATAACGGCAAACGCTGGCTACCCTTTTCGTTTCAATCGTTATCGAATTCGATAGTATTTAGTGGGAACAGTAGAACATTTAGGTAAACATTTAAAGGATAAACATAATTTTATAATACCTCTTAATTTTATTATTGGGGTTTTCTTATTTTTTGTATTTTTTTAAGGAAAAAATACGCACCTCCAAAAAATCAAACTTTTTTCCTTGTTTTTCCTGTCTAATGAAAGGGACAAATTATTTTATTGGACTTGCCGATTTTAATCATTTGAATCGAATTCACAAAGTTTTGAATATGTTTTTGTATCGATAAAATATACGTCAGTTGTGTATCGGTTTAAGTTTGGTGTATTCCGTTCCGTTCCACAAAATTCCAGCAAAACCCCAAATTGGGTTGGAAACGGAATTTATTAATAGTACTAAAGCTATTAACCAAAAAAAGTTAACATAAAATATTTATATCTTCTTTTAAAAGTTATATATTTTAATATTAATAAAAAATAATTAAATGTAATAATGATGTATGTAATGGAATTGGAACAAAAATAGTTAGGTTTTCACCTTACCTTTTTTTCCAAGTGTTCCATGCGTAATGCTAAATTTCCTAACGCGTGAACGATCTAGTTCCGCCATAAACCAAACATGGAATTGAACTGGAATGGATAATACTTTTTTGAAGCTCAGATCTTTTCGAAGCGTGGTTAAGGTTAAGGTTGGTTGTGCCAGCAAAAGCTCCATAAAACAAGGTAAGCTATAAAAATACAACTGCACATTAAGTTATCAATCATAAGTTCCGCGAGTTCTTAATAATACCTCCAAATATTAGGCCGTGTTCGTTAATAAAAAGCTTAGAATGTGAAATTGGAAGAAAAAAAAACAACGCAAAAACGAAAGGAGCAATAAATACATACATACATGTGTGCGTATGTAGAATGTACGTATGTACAATGTACATACATCGGGATGTATATATGTATGTATATCTCGAATTCGAATACATAAATACATTTATCATTTCGAACGAATAAGGGAGTTCCCCGAAATATGGCCTGCAATAAAAAATAATGCAAATAATACAAGTTTTTCCTTTTTTCTTACTTTTGTAAGAAATAACATTTAACAAGCCATACAAAGTAATCTTTAACTATCTAAAAAACAAATAAGTAATACTCACATAAAATAAAATGCACTAAATGCCAATCTTTCCAGTAATTTCCGCAAATCGATCGCATTACTCTGAAGTAAACCGATATGGATGTTTGGTAAGTACTTAATAAACTAATTAAATATGCTCCTTAATAAATTCCTCGATAATTCCCAGGCTAAAACCCGTCTTTGCCGATTTGGTAGAGAACAAGAAGTTCTCCGACTGTCGCATTCTCGTGGAAAACGAAGGCTTTGATTGCCACAAGGTCATCCTGGCCAGTTCATCGGAGTTTTTCGAACGCCTGTTCCTGAGTTCTTTCCGGGAATTCGAATCGGGCGAAATCCGTCTGAACGAGGTGAAGCCGGAAATCTTCGCCAAGTTCATTCAATTTGTGTACACCTACAGCAAGGAGAAGCTAGAACAGTACAGCAACACGATTATAATAGAGCTCCTGTGCTGCGGTACCAGGTGGCTGGTGAATTCTATCGTTTCCGAATGCGTGACAATCCTTAAGGGACGGGCACACAATATGCTGCTCAGCGATCTGGTCGAGCTCTTCCAGCACTCGCACAGCATCAACAACAAGGAGCTGATTGATATTTCCGTCAAGGTTATAAATTTAACTTGTATTATTTTAAATTTAAACTTTTTAAACCTTTCTGTATTTGGTTTAGTTCATGAGAAGCCGCTTTTCTACAGCATTGAACTGCTACGATGTCCTGCTCCTGACCTCCGATGTCTTCGAACAGTACACCATCATGACCGAGGGCTACTTGCCCGAGATGGAGCGCTTCAAAATGATTGAAGCCTACGTTACTGTCAACGGATTGATCGATATTGATCCAGCCGAGACCTCAGAGGAGGGCGTAGAGGAAAAAAAAGAAGGTGACAGCGGCATTGGTGAGATTTTGGTCGCAAAAACAGCGCTGCACATCGAGCAAGAGGTCCCCGAAAATGATAATGATGAGGATGAGGATGAGGATGAGGATGAGGATGATGAGGAACCAAACGAGAAGGGAGAGGATGGGGCTAAAAAGCCTCGCACGGTTGTGCCAAATGATAGCAAAATAAAAGTGCTGCACTCGAAATATATTCAAACGCTGCTGAGCTACGTAAAGTTCAATAAGATGTCTAAGAACGAATTTTATAATATCGTTGGCAAGTCTCAATTGCTGAGCTTGAAGGAAAAATTCGAGAATCTCTACTTAACTCAGTAGAGTAGAGAGATTATATTTCTAAAACAATTATAACACTTAAAAACTCTTAATTGAGCGTCTTTAAAGGCGTCTGACAGCTTTGTTCCTTAACTTACGATATTCCAGACAGAAACAAAATCTGCGAAATGATTTTTCCCTTTTTTCATAATGAATAAGAAAATGTAAAATACATTTGTTTATGTTGAACGTAACAAAATAAAATAAAGCCTTTATATAACCAATATAATAACATCAATAAACTCGCCAGCGAAATTCAAATGAATAATTTGAGTAAATTCTTTTGCAGCCCGAGCCAAGTTTCAGTTTAATAATAATAAAGTTTTCTCCGGCAAAACATAGATGTTACTACCATGGGGTGGTGCACAGATTTATGATGCCATGAAGCGCAAATTTCGGCCACATGAAGCGAATTTCCACTTATCAACAGCTACACAGGAACAACAACAGGGACGGGCAACAAGAACAACAACATTTTGCTCATTATAAATGTCATCAGGCATTATTTTGTCCATCAACTCGTCGCAGTTGTCGGAGCGCATTGTTTATGGCTTTTTGCCTCATGGGGCGGTGGCGTCGCCGGAGTTGGAGCTGAAACTGCTGGCACTGTGACTGCCACTGCCACTGGCTTTACGGGCCATCCAGAAGAGAATGCGAGAGCCATTTATAATGGAAGGAAAAATTAAACAGGAAATTGAAACCGGACTGGCGTGTTAATGAGAATGCGATGCCATGCCATGCCGAGCCCTGCCATGCCGAGCCCTGCCAGGCCGCTCGTCTCGTTAACGGCCAGTTCTTAATTTTCGCCAGGGGACGTTCATTGTCCTTTAAGAGCCGCCGCGGCGGCAGACTTCCAGTGGATTGTCGCGTCCTTTTACATTGAGGTGTCTGTGAAATTGGGTAATTACTTTTAATGGCGAATGTAACCGTAAACAAAGTTATGATGATGTCCTCAAGTTCCGAACTGAACGCTAAATTTAATCATCCAAACAGAGATGTGGCAGATATTCCTCTTCTGGTAAGTAATTATGTTACTATAATACTATTTCTAATATGTTTATAATTTCAGAGAACTCCTGGTTTGCTTACTAAATTTTGTAAGCATCAAGCTTAAACAGAAGCCATCCCTCTCCTCTGTCGTACCAAGTACAATTTATATACATTTTCCCCAGACAATATTCGCTGATTTGCGTGAGATTGCTGACGGGACACAGCTTTAGCCTCCCCCACTGTCCCGTCTGTATACAACAATTAGTGACTCTATTAAGTCGTCGCAGAATCAACAAAATTGAACAAAGCCCAGCGGAGTGCTCCGCTGCGGGGTCCAAAGCCAAGTGAAAGCAATCAAAACAGAAACTTGTAAACAAAATAACCAACAAAAAAAATTAAGAGAAAAAAGAAACGCTGATATTAAAACTTGATGGCGTCGGAGCCGACAAATACAGGCGTGGTGGCTGTCTCGCCCCCGAAAATCGCTGGGATGTGTGTGCTGTGTGCTTGGATGGGCGGCGACCGCTTAGTTTCATTAAAATTTAAGCAAAACTCAATGGACTGCAAATGCACGAAATTGGATTGGCCCACAGGGCCGAGGAGGATGCTCTCCGGCAGCCACCAATTTCCAGATCTACTGGGAGCTCGCCTAAGCGTCTCTGGAAACAAATACCGGAGAGAGGACAATGAGACCGAAATAGGCGAAGGGACTCTGTGTCGTCCTTGCTTAGTAGTAAGGGAAGAACTCTGCGAACTTTTCCATTCTTGCACATTTTTGATTTACGACCACTTAAGGTTTTTTATGCTCCCCAGACTTGGCGATTGTATAAGAATTCGCGTGACTACGTCAGATATTTCACATAACAAAGCTAGTAGAGGCGACATTCTTTTGCTAGCACTTACTTACCAGTATAGTATATTCTATATACACATAAATAAAAGCCAAAGAATGGCCACTGATTGATTGGGCATAAAAATGAGTGCCTTAGCTGAGTCAGCATCAGGAATCATTTGCCTGATTAAAAGAGGCTATTTCCTAGTAAATCTTCGAAGAAAATGAGACTCGAAAAGTGAAAAAATGTTTTCAGAAATCCACATTTTAAATTCCATGCATGGCATAGGTATACATGTAAGCTTAAGCTGGTGCCGCCCCATATATTTTGATTTATTCCAAAGCTAGAATAGCGAAAAGAACATGGAAAGTCCCCCTAGTTGGGTTAAAAAAACACACAGATTATAATATGTTTTGGTTTCGATTTATTTTTATGGAAATGCGTATCCCTCTATTCGGTTATGCGCATTGCTTCTGCTGGTTTTTACTTTTATTTCAGTTTTCCGTGTGTGGAATATATGTATATGTAGAGCTATGCATACACGAACAATGTTTCGTTTTTGGTTTTTTGATTTTTCCCTTTAACTAACCTAACACAGAAATTAAGAGAGATCCACATGCAGCCCGGCAGATGAGAAATCTCTTTTTAATTACGTTCGCTCTGTGGCTGTGCCTTTAACTGATGTGCAGTGCATGTTGACTTTTGATCCTGGGCTTAACACTAACTAGCTGTGTGTGTGTGTGTATGTGGAATCCAATGCCATTAATTCATTTTGATGATCTGTCGTGATTAAATATATTGCGCTTAATTGCGATAATTAGCGTGAATCATTGATGTGTGTGCCCTAGAAGTATGTTACAGTCACAGAGAAGCTGAGCAAGATTTTTGGTTTGCGGTTCGGAGTTGCGTTGCGCATACGCCCCGTTGTACAGCAACATCAATAAGTATGCGCACTGTGCATAATTTATGCAGAGCCACAACACCATTAAGGAGAGCTGCAAAACAATTATGGGCTAAATACTAGTATATTTATTGTTATTATTATATTATATTATTTATTCATACGCCTATCAATGCTACGGAAGTAAATTACGAGTACACACTTAATTATTCACGAGGGTCGCCGCAACAGTTGCTTAAACTTTTGTTTGAGGGCGAGCAGTGCCGGTATTTATTTTTGCTGTGAACTTTCCAAACTCAAAACTGCTTAAAGTCTACGCGTTACAGAAGTTCAAATATATATACACTTTTATAAAGGTAAAAAAGGGAATAAATAATACAAGAAATTCATATTTATAATCATATTTAAAGTTATTTTCAATTAAAAGGTTTGTAAGTTTTAAGGAGAGTTTGGTTGTTCGAATAACTACCTTGTAAGTAAAATTATTCAAAGGGTTTTTCAAATATTTAAGCTTCAAAACTCCACAATTAGAGTCTGAAAAAGAGAAATAAATTTCCTGATCACTTTAAAATATTAAAAAAGAGGTAAGAACTGTGTTAAAATGATAATATTTAAATATTTAAGGTTAATACGCTATTGCCACTTATCAGAGTTGGAAAAGTTCCACTAATTACTTGCTCTCCTCCCCAAAAAAATAAACCCTGCGATCCGAACCGCCAACCAAAATGCTTCACTCTGAATACTAATTCCAAACCAAGTTACTGGAGCAGCTCGCTGACCGTGAAACTGGTGGCCGTGGCCGCGATCACCGCCGGATCCGAGTGGTTGGAGGCGGCGGCCTCCTCCGCCACCACCAGAGAGGGTTGCCAGAAGTGGACCCCCGCCAGGGTGGCCGTGGTTCGATTAGCCCGTTCCGTGGGCGTCGGCTCGTGCCGTCGCTGCCTCACCGCCTGCGCCTGCGGTCACGAGGACATGTAGGTGCACTGCGTCTTCGGCTGCGGCTCTGTCTGCTCGATGGGCTGGATGGCCGCCCGCTTCCAGTAGTCGCGCACCGTCTCCACTGTCTCCATGATGCGCAGAAAGTTGCGGCCCGCCAGCATGGCCACATCCTCCTCGCTCCAGTTGTGATCCTCCAGCAGGGCGGCCAGCAGCTCCGGGTACTTGGACACATCCTCCAGGCCAAGAGGCGGCAGCTCGATGCCATCGTACCCAGCTCCCAGGCCAATGTGCTGGATGCCCGCAATGGCACGCACATACTTGATGTGCTCGATCACATCCTGGAGACGCGCCTGCCGCCCACAGGCCACGTCCTCGGAGTCGAAGCTCAGCATGATCAGGCCACCGTTCTCGGCAACCAAACGCAGGATGTCGTCCGGCACGTTCCGCGTCGAGTTGCACAGCTGGCGGGCGGCGGAGTGCGAGAAGATGACCGGTGCCCGGGTCACCTGCAGCACATCCCTCGCGGTGGCATCCGAGCTGTGCGACAGGTCGATCATCATGCCCAGCCGGTTCATCTCGCGGACAATGGCCTTGCCGAAGGGCGTGAGACCCTGTTCCGCAGGCGAGGCACTCGAACCTGCCCACGAGACGTCGCAGCGATGGGTGAGGCTGAGGTATCGCGCTCCCAGGGAGTAAAAGGATCTCAGCACACCCAGGGAGGAGCCAATGGTGTGGCCCCCCTCAACGCCAATCAGCGAGGCCAGCAGCCCGCGGCGGTGCGCCTCAACAATGTCCTGCGAGGACGTGGCTAGCACTGTCTCCCGGGCGTACATGTCGGACAGGCGCCGCACTATGTCGATCTGCTCGAGAGCCAACTGGACGGCGTCCAAGCCCTGAGCCTCGCACGGCACATATGCTGACCTGCAAAGGGACAAAAAAAAGGAGGAAAAGTTAGCAGAGTTTGGCTGGAGAAAACAGGAAAAAAAATAAAGAAAAATATATTAAATAGAAAATAATGCCAAGGTAACCAGAAAAAGGATGTATTTCCGGTTATATGTATGTTTAAGCCTTGATTTATCCTTAACATTTTCCTATATATTTCTATAGTCAACATTTTTATACCTCGGCTGCCTAGCTTGCTCCTTTCCTTTTCGAAAATATTTAGTTTAGCAATGAGTAACCATTTTTGCCTCCTTTGCCTTCACTAACGACCCAGGAGTGCTGTTTAATTGGGAAATGCAAATTGAAAGTGCCAAAGTGGTTAGTTAGCAAGGATGAACTTTGGGTTTTAGTTGCCAGTTGCAATGATATGGCCATAAGCGAGCCAGAGCCAGAGCCAGAGGGCACCGACAACTGCAAGAGGGACACCCAGGGCTGGCCTGTGCCAAACTCCCGGGGAAGTTCAACAATGCCAAGCGTCGAATTGAAATGCGAAATTGGCGAAAAGTTACGCTTGCGCCATCTGGCAGTCACAGCAGAGGCGGTGGGTGGTGGTCGGTGAGTTGGAGGAGGATTCCCTTCGAAATGAAGTCAAGTCGATTGCCCATCAGCGTTTTTCCCAAACTGCAGCTGTCTGCCGCCTGTCAGATTTTGCCTTCGGACCAGGCTCAAAAAATTTAGAGAAGGCAAAGGAAGGGTACGGGTACTTCGAAGAGCAGCTGAGTGTGAAAGGATTACACAGGAAGGATAACAAAATTATTTCAGTTGGTTTGTTTTAATAAGGAAATTTGAATATTTAGAAAAATAGTTTTAACAAAAACTTGAGCTCTTTTGCCAGAGTTTCTTTATTTCTTTGCAAACTCAAAGTTTAATTTTCTAAATATTTTCGAGCAGTGTAAGTAGGACCAGGAGTAGGAGCAGACAGGTTGGCTGCTTGCCCTGGGGCCTCCAGTTGGTTGCCAAATTTTATTTTGCAGTCAAATTGTTGGCAGCTTTTTATTGCCGCCCGCGGGGGCAAGTGCGGTATTGTGGTGTGGGCGAACTCCCGGCTGTGCCACAGGGGCGTGGCATCTGGTTGTATGTTGCCTTGTTTTGGCTAGCACTCGATTGCATGCTACTCGTAGATGGGTCAGATCTCTGACCGGGTCGCCTCCGCATCGGCCTGATTGCAGTTTTATGTGAGTTTTCAATTTTCATGACTTAGCCGCCGGCGGGCGAACATCCGGGTCTCCATTGCGTAAACGGCCCATTGAACGTTGTAATGCCACTTGGGTATAACAAGAGGCTCAATTGGATTTAAATCATGGCCAATGGCCAAAATGATCATAACATAATTGGTTTACTTAATGCCCAAGGGCTGAAAACAATTTGAAGGGAAGCAGAAAATAATGTTCTCCGGAAGTTCTAGGATTTATAAAAATATATCTACTAATTTTTAAAGACTTACCACACTTGCACGCTGACCAGTCCCTGCTTGAGCCGCTCCATGTCCGTCTGCGCCCACGCCGGCCGCGCCCACAGTGACTTGTGATCGAGGTCGTGGCTGAGGTGGAGCTCCAGGCTGCTGTGGGCATACTTGCGCACATTCCAGGCGTAGTTGTTGTGCCCATCGACCAGCGGCACCTCGCGCAGGATCCGTCGGACGATTCTCAGTCTTTGGGCGTGGGAGTTGCGGCTGGGCGCCATGAGGAAGTGCTGGTAGGCCAGTGTGGCGGCAATGGCCAGCAGACAGATGGCACTGACCAGGGTGAGGGCCACCAGCCAGGAGCCGCGTCTGCCCTTCTGTCCACCATCCGCTCCAGCGTTTGCCTTTCTCGAGGTCTTGCCCTTTCCGGCGGCGCCGGCTGCTCCCGTCGCCGAACTGAGCGAGGTGGGTGACTTGGCGTCCAGACCTACGATGTCGCTGCCCACGACCACGCCGCCGGCTAGGGCGTTGCCAAAGTTGACCTTGGACTTTTGGATGCTGGCTATCTCGCCGCCGGAGTCGCTGTTCGAGATGGAGTTCTGGCGGGACAGCGTGCGGCGGATGTTCGAGTGCTCGGTGACGTCGGGCAATCCACCGAATCCAGTGGTCTGCAAGAAGGGAAATGAGAATGGATGGTCTTAGGTTTTCATTTTTTATATTTTAATGTCATTCTTACTATCTAGACCCCATTATTATTATTATTTTTCAGATTGTTTAAAAATATATGATTATAATTAATTAAGATTTTAATGACGAATTGGAAGATATCCGGCTTTTGGCTATCACTTTATTTTTGGCTATATAAGACTCCTAAGAAGACCTCAAATTCGCAAAATTACGAAAATAATTCGAAAAATATGACAACTTTTTTGAACAAACAAGAAAGGAATCTAACTACTTTAAGCCGAAGTTTGTATACCTTTGCAGTCTGCAATACATCGAACGTTTTAGACACAATCTGTGTAGGTGGGCGGCTTGGACGCGTTCGAAACCGTGTCTCGAACCCAACAGAAACAATGTTTAACTTGTAAGGGGTGGGCTTGGGCCTGGGCTCGGGCTGCCTACCGGGTGATACAACCGTGTGCGTCGGAAAGTTGCTTCATTAAAAGTGCGTCAAAGTTTCTTCGTTGATTTTGTGCCCTAATTAAAACTGCAGCAGAAGACGCAAACTTTCGGCGCCCTGCTATATTCATAACTTGCATGAAACACCAACACGACTCATGGGGAAACTTTTTAATGAACCGAATAACCGTACCAGAATCAATATAATGGGCCCAGAACCCATTCCCATTCTCTTGGCACATTCTGTCAATGCGAGTGAAGGAATCATGGCTGCGCCGGGCTAATCTTGGCCTGACATAATTAAGCCTTAGTCATAATTCATGGACCTGGGACCACATGTGTCCCCGGGTTCGGGTTGGGGCCCGGGTCCGAAAAAGCCAACTTCTCCTACTCATCTGGATCCCACGCTCCTCCTCGGGGGCACAAAGTACAAAAGGGAAACTTTGTCGTGTGAAAGTTGTGACATAAAGTTTTGCCAGGGGCAGGGCAATGATTTGTTTATATTGCGACTGCCAGAGGAATTATGCCAAACCGAGCAAAGTACAAATCAAATCTAAAAGCGCACATTGCTCAGCTCAGGCACATGCCTGGGAATTCCAAGACGGAGACATTTCGTAGCAAGAAATTAAATTGAAAACAAACTTGAAACGTTGCTCCGTAGTTGGATAAAAAGATGACTATTTTCTTTGGGAAGGAACTGTTAAATAAATACTGTAAATGCATGTGAAGAAGAAACTTTGTGGTAACAAAATAAAGACAAGAGAAATGCATTTATATATTTAACAATTGAAATATTACTTAGGGATAATAAACAGTAAATGGATAAGGTCTTCAGATATAGTGAAATCCATAAAAACTATCGCTAACTCAGAAGAAGTTAGAAATATTTATTTATTATTTTCTAAATTTACCTTATACCTATTTTAAATATACCTTAAGTTTTAAGTTAACTTAATATGTTTTAAGCAAACTTTAACATTTACTTGTTATTTAAAATAGGTACCTAAAAACATGACATGTTTACTAATATGTATAAATGGCACTCTATTACTTTTTACCCTCTAGCTAAGAGCCTTTTTTTATGCACTTCAATCTGTGTTTGAAAGTAAATAAAATATGCATGCCTTAAGCTGAATAAAAAAGTATTTGCATTAGGAAAATGTTGCATTTTAAATAAATTATGATTTGCTTTAACAACAAATAAGGTCGCTTTAAAGGCAAATAGTTTTCCAGTTCAGCCAGAAGAATTGAAAATATGTTGTATTATTTATTATTTTCATTTGCCCCACTAACTAGGCTACATTTTAGAGAAATGTATTTATATTTCCTCCTAAAAGCCTTTTAATTATATGCCTTGATTAATTCAATGGTGCTTATTTTTTTTTTCGAAATAAATATGCTTCCAAGCTGTGCATTTTTGTAGAAGGCAGTCCTTCGTAGAGTTTTGCTTGGCGCTTCCGGGTCGCGGCTAATTAGCTGGAAAATCGGCACCACACGGCGTATGAGTTCTGTAAGCATAATGAAAAGCGTAGCTCTGGCCACAGAATAAATTTAATTAAATTATATACGTAAAATAGAACCACAAAAGGGACGATGTGGCCATTGACCGCTCGCTACATTTTGAACTATTTTTAATTATGAATTTCAAACATCATATAGCGGGCAGGCAGGCAGCGAAATTAACTTTCATAAAAGCTGAAAACTTTTGCCCGGCTCCGCGAAAGTAATAAAACGATAACAAGATGACTGAGGGGAGAAATTTTTGGCAGCACAAGAAATATTCATCTCAATTTATTCAATTTTTAATAAAAATGCAAATATTTTACGTGCTTCCGCTATCGCCGGCACCCTCGCACAGTGCATAATTTTTTCCCTAGATTTCCTGCTAACAAAAAAAGCAGCGCTAAAAAGTTTCGTTAGTGCTTTGCTGCTGCTTAAAAGGCGCTTCATTGTACAGTGCACTGCACTTTTCCGCTGGGCTCAAGGACGTGGGCGCAGGACAGCTGGCTAGCTGCCTGGCTGCCTGGCTGCCTGGCTGCCTGGCTGACGCGAAAAGTTTGTTTGCCAGCGGAGGTCGCATCATCGTCATCGCCGGAGCGGCGTTGCGGGAGCTCTAAAGCTGTAATCCGGCCAGCAGATTTGGCCACATTTCCCACAGACTTTGCTCGCATTTTGGCAGGCGACAGAGCCGGCCCAAAAATGCATGACCCCTGCACAGGAGCTGTCCCACAGGTTTGCCTTAGTTGAGCCAACTTTATAATTAGTTTAGTCCGGGGTGATGCCCTTCAAAAAAAGAACATAGCATTTACGTAGGAAATTAGTTTGTTTTTCGATGTGATAACTAATGGCAACTTAATAGGGGACTTGCCTTAATCCAAGCCACTTTGGAACTAAACAAGCTCTGAAAATGAGAAGATACTCCTGTGCTGAGAGCAGAAATACTAAGCTGATACAGCTCAGTTTCCATTAGGTTAGAGTCAGAAGGGTTTTAATTTTGTTAAATATTTATAAATGAATGAATTATAAAACTATAAATAAAAGTTCTAATCTCTTAGATAATATATAATAATATAGCTCGCTTAGCAGTTTATTTACACCCACATAAAGTTTCCCCTTTAAAGCGAGTGCGATAGAAATGGATGATGATGGCGCTTGTGCGTCTGGCGAACGGCGGACGGCGCACAAATTGGCTCCATTGTTGTTGCCTGTTGCCTGCTGCCTGATCCCCGACCCGGGGCAGAAATTCGTCCAATTGAGTTTTAAATAAAAATGAGCAGACAAGAATGGTAACAACTCCTCCTGGCAGCCTCAGCAACCTGCAGCATGTCAGTAGCAGCAGCAGCAGCAGCAGCAACATCAGAGTCATTCAGTTCGCACAAAAGGCGAAAGGCAGGCGAGGCGGCAACAGGACCAACGTCAACAAGGACAATAACAATGAAAACGGCAACGGCAAAAAATAGAAACGGGAGCAAGAAAAAACTGTTACGGAATGCTTTATAGTTTCCGCCATTATTTTCTCTTTTGCCGTTGCAGTTTTTAGTAGAAACCTCTATATTTTTTTCTTTAGTTTTTTCCATTTTATTTTTGCAGAAACACCCTGCTCCCTGGCAGCGAGAATTTAGTGCGAGACTAAAAACAACTAAAATCTGTGCCGCATGTGCAACAGCCAAAAAAGGGCCAAGAGGAGGAGGCTGCAGCCACCCCTGGGTGGACAGGAAGCGCTCTTTGCTGTATGCTGAAAAGTATTTGTCATGCCATATCTCATCCCCGCCACATGCATATATCATGTTCTACGCGGCACTCAGGGGAAACAAAGCAAATCCATTCCATAAATATTCTCCCGGAGGTCCGAAGGGAATTTGGGAATTTGGAGAAAGGTGTGAGTGCCAAAAATGATTCCACTTCCGGCTTATGTTCGAAAAAGAAAAGGTACATTGCTTGCAAAACCTAATCTCTTGCCCTCAACTAGTTTGTTTTCGCGGAAATCTCCTGATTTACTATCGGGCTTAGCAATGTAATGCGGATCTTTAGTAAAACGTTTAGCTATTGAGTTGATTTTAGTTTTATCAAATAAAGTTCTTCCAATTTCTAGAAGGTTAATTTATCTTGAGGGCTCTTTTGTTCCTTGTTCTCTGTCAAGTTAAGATGTTATGACCTTATAACTTTTTCTCGTAAGGGTTATAACTTTCGCAGACAATGCAAAAAACTTCACCATATCAATTTATCGAGTGGCTCTCTCTCGGTGTTGATTATGATTGATTCGGCCATGAAGGGAAACTAATGTACAAAGAATTTGCGGTCAACTTTATCCTTGCTCCCCCATTGTACGGCGGATGCCAGGGACCCCGGAGAGTGTGCGCAGCAGGAGACCATCAGCCCGGACAGCCCCGGAGTTGTCGAGTGCGGTCGTTGCCAGCTGCTGCTGCTGTTTTTAGTTTTTCAAATGTCATTTGGCCATTTCACGCTGATGGACATCAGCTTCATCCTCCTGCTGCCTGACTGCCTGTCCTGCCAGCCCACAAATTGCCTTGTGGCTGCTACGTAATTTCTGCCTTCCGCACAGAGGTTGCTCCGACAACAGCCACATTCAAATACAAATGCAATGGTGGAAGGACCCGAATCCCAACCAAAAGTGCACAGGAAATGTTTTGGGATTCTTGGAGGAGGTATAACATGAACATTTCTGACTTTTTATATATTATTTAAAAGAGAGTTTTGCATTTATTAAATAGTAAAAAGAGTTTATCTAACGTTCATGGTATTCTAAATGATAAAAGTATTGTTTTTTTTTGGAATAAAAACCAAGGAATTTTTTATTTCTCAGTTATTTATATATTTTCTTAACCATATTTTATATTTTGTACTAAAACAAGCCTACAAAAAATATTGTCTTGTCTAGGACCTAGTTGTATAATTACAAAAAACCTCGACGTAAACTTTCCTAGCCATGTTGACATCGCCCAAGCTATTATTTATTAGAAAGTTCTAAAGTTCCTTTCCAGAAATAACATACATAATTGATGAGAATTTGTTGTTTTGTGATTTCTCACTGTGCACGGGGGGCAGGAGATGATTCTGAGGGACAGCAGACTGTTGGCCGTCGGCGTTAGCCACAATGGCTGTGTTAGTGTTTCGCATTTTGTTTGTTTACTCTGCCCTCCCAGTGCGACTTATGTGAGCGATGACCGGAGACTGTCCGCACTGCCCGCCCACTTTTTAGCCCTCATTTTAGCCCACTTTTTAGCCACTTTCCACCCACTCTGCCCTCGTCTTGTGTTTGCTTTTGCCAACGGAATCGAAAGGTTCCAAGTGTTCATTAAACAATTTAAAGTTGATTGGTCCTGCCTGGGACACCGGAGTGCAGGATGTATGCTGTATGTCTCAATGGACTTGGCCTCAAATGTAATTTGGCCGGCGATTGCGTTAAGCGGACGATCGCTTTCCTAATTGTAATGCCTTGTGGCCGAATTAATGCGTTATCCGGGCCAGATTGATGGGTGTGTGTCTTGTCAGCCGAAAATCACGCAACTTTCGATTAAGAAATGTTGCTTTTGTCGAGGAAAATCGAATAAAAGTTGTGTTTCGACTCTTGTCCAAAAGAATGCTTGACTCAAGATTCAATTCTTAAGGTACAGAGCGAAGAAAGAGAGGGGTTTCAGTAATAATAATAATTAAAGCAATGATAAAGTTTATAAATAACTGAAAGTAATACCCATAATAAATTTATATTCATTAAAATCAAGTACTTTTAGTGGTATTTTGCTTAAATATGGAACTAATACTAATTATTTTAAGTATTTTTAAGTCATTAAAATGAATTTCGAAACCAAAGAGTGTTAGAAACATTAAGATAAAGGATACATCAAGGATACATCAATGATTAAATATTGAAAGATTAATTTTAAGAAACCAATTCCTGATCCTATATTCTCTATTTTTCCCTCTGCACAAGCCCTGAATATTTGGCAGGATGTGTTATTCTCTGGAGTCACGTGCAGGCTCATGCCGGAGCGCTTCATCACTTGCACGTTGAATTCCTGGATCCTGACAGCCCTCAACACCCAGCTAGCCGGAGCCCGGGACAGGACAATGGATTTGGAGTGTCTGGTTGTGCCGAACTTGACACGCAGCCACCACCGCATCCATCAATCAAAGCTCGCTTGGAGCTGCGGTGGAACAGTTGCCCAAAAAGGAAAAACTCCTTGAATGAATGGCAATTTCGGGGCGGGCGAAGAGTTTGACTACAAACAGGCGAAAGTGCGGACTCGACGCTTTTGGGCGGTGTCAATGGAAAGGGGGCGGAGGTGTCAGGGTTTTCTGGCCAACTATTGGCAAACTCAATAAGCGGCAGCATCAGAGCGAAGCCATCGACACGGATAAGGCAGGCAGTGAAAAAAATTCCAGGCAAGTTTAAACAAAAATTGTTTATAGAATTGAAGTTTTTCAAGTTATATTTAAAGACACCTTAACCATTTTTATTTCCCCGATTTAATTTAATATTTCTAGAATTTATATCTCTCGTATTGATTCCATTAATCTATATTTTTCTCTGTGTTCTAGTAACTCCTGACAGTGGACAAGGCAACAAAACGCGAAATGAAGACTGAGGGAGAACTGAGGCTTGTGGGGGAGCTGGAAAATAATGGCGATTTTTATGGCTTTGGCGGAACGCATAAAAAACCCAAGCACCGAGAAGCAGGAGCAGGAGCAGAAGCAGGAGCTTGGTCCTGGACAAATGCCCGGGCTGCTGAAAGGCAACTGAAACTGAAAACTGAATCTGCAACTGCAACAGCACGACATTTGCAACATTTAATTTATTATTCAAATGTGAACAAATGGCGCCGGCGACCAAAGATGACAGCATTCCCGGTGAGTAATGGCTGCGAAGGACAATTGCCCCGGCCCCAGGACTTTACTCCGTTGCCCCCTTTTAGTTTTCGGTTCTTGAGCCAGTTGGTGGCTTTGGCAGTCCGATAGGAATCATGTCCTGGATTTGATTCACCCCAGCGCCTGCAGTCCCTGCAAATTGAGTTACATGCAAATAATCGTTTGCCCGATTTGGTCACAGGATGTGTGTCCTTTGCCAATGTAAATAAAATCGCAGATATTTATCATGGTCCCGGTTCTCTTGCTAGTTCTCCTTGATCTTTTCTGTCGAAAAGCGACAGCAAATATAAACTATTCAAGTCGAAATTGCACAAAGGAGATATTTGGGAACATTTAAGAGAGATGAGATATTTGCTTGGGAATTATCTAGAACTTAAATTAGTACCTTTTTATTTATTTAATAATAAATCAATTAATTCCACACAGTTGTCCAATTGGCCAAGTTTAAGTGCTTTTTAATAGATTCAATAATTTTTTTCTGAGCACTCAGACCCTTTTATTTATTGGCTTACCGCAGAATTATTTTTATTTAATTTTTTGCCACTTGACGGGGACTGAATAGATTGACCTTTTTTCGTTCAGATCAATGTAACCGCAAATAATTAAACATTCATCTGGTTTTGATGCGTTATATTCACTTCAGTTTACACAACTTTTTGACTCCACACCTCAAATTCAAATGCAACATCTGACAGAGCCAATTTGCATATTTCAGCAGGTAAATGGATGGATGTTCGTCTCTCTAAATAAACGCATGCAAGTGCACTCCTCTCAATGTATGATAAACGAGGCATATATTTACATACAGTTTTGAATGTTATTTAATTTCAGCACTTCGTTGTGGCAAAGCTGCTCTTTTACTTCATATTAATACAAAATTAAAGGGGGAATTTCAATCTTTGTTTGTCATAAATCTATTTAATATTATTAAATATCCGATTTAGCTTTGGTTTGACCTCTCTGTTTGCTCCTTATGTCGTCACCGCCAGTGAGGACATGAAATCAACTTCGGGGAATACCGTTTAACGAAGGGATGCGGATATAGCGGATATGTGCGGCATAAAAGTATACGAGCCTCTTTATGGGGGAATCTGCATAACGGATCCCTATCTGGATGAAATAAAAGCGGAGCATCTTCCATTCAAGGCCAGGTCGTTTGATTCTGTTAAGGCATTCTCCACACTGAGGGAAATCGTTGATTTTGAGTCACTTATTAAATTCTTTGAGAGTATTGGAGGTTTGAATATTGATTAGAGTCAATTAGGTTACCTAAAACATAGGTTATGTAACATAATAAATAATAAGAAGCTTCATCTATAAATGAATTCTTAGCGCAAAAGCTTAAAAATGGTTTTCCGAACTTCTTCAAAGTTTAAACTAAAATCTCATTATATTTTATTTATATTTCTCTCAGTGTCACCATTGTGACAGGCGCTGTCGTCAGTGAAATCGCGGCACGAACACAAAGACCCGGCAATAATCGTAAATGCTTCCCCATCCCCATATCCAATTTCTGTGGCATGAAGGCCATTAATGCCAATTAGAGTAGCAGAAGCGGTCCTAGCCTTATCAGAGCTCCACCTTCGAAAGGAGATAGTCCAATTCTTTAGTGGGATCTAATGGCTAAGCCAACCATATATTTTTACAATCACAAAAAGTAGAATATAATATTTATCCACAAGGAAAAAGCAGTTTGTAGATAGCTAACATAGCTAAAGATAGCTTAAAGTACCTTGAGAGCTTTTTGATTAGCGATTTTTCCTATTTGTATGGTAACAGTTTTATTCTTAACTTTATTTACTTAACAACCACAAGTTCAAAGGCTAGGAAAGGACTTTTTATGAACACATTAACGTGGTTGTTGGATGGTAATAATTAATGAATTAAATAATACAACACATTTTTGGGCAGCTCAATGAGTTCTTTTCCGTTTTTCCGTTTTAGTATTTTTTTTATAGTTTAGCTTAGCCCTTTATCCATCCCCCGGAGTCCACCACCCACCTGGTAATCCATGTAGTTGTCAAAGTGCATGTACGAGCAGCTGCCGGCATCGCCTGGCCCTGGAATGGGCAATCCATTCTCGTCCAGTTCCACGGCTGGCGGTGGCGGCGGCGACGGTGGCGGCAGATTGTCGCCCTTGAAGGACACCCGCTTGGGCTTCCCCCCGGCCAAGCCGCCGGCTAGCCGCCTGCCCCGGCCCAGCGTGCCGGAACCCATCATGTAGGCCAGCGAGCCGCAGCCCACCACGGCATCCTGTTGCTGGTGTTGCAGGGACTGAAGGCCGCAGCCGCCGAAGCGGAAGTGCGGCATGCAGGTGGTGGTCATCCCGCCAGCCCCGCACTCGCTGCCCTCGAAGTCCGACTCCACTTCCGCAACGAAGGCAGCCGGCTGGAAGCCGCGCGGCAAGGTGGCCGCCACCGAGGGATTGGGATTAAGACTTGGATTATGGCCGCCGCCGCCGGCCGAAGCCGGCATTCGTGGGCGTCCCAGCGTCCCTGTGCACAGGATATTCATCTGCTGTGGATGCTGGATCGTGTGTGGAATCTGTTCGACGCCTTGCAGGAGCGCCAATTCGCCGGAATTCGGTGTGTTGGCTGCCGCCTCGACAGGAGGCAGGAGGTGGTGCGTGGGCTGCAGCTGATAGTAATGCTCCACCAGCCCACCGCCAGGCACTCCGGCCGCCACTCCGCCCACCGCCCCCTCGCCAGGAGCCGGCAACAGAGCCGTGGGTATCACCATGATGGGCATCATGGCTGGCGGCGGCTGTCCTGGAGATGCGCCCGATCCACCGGCGGCGGCCTGCAGCATCTCCATTTGGCACATCTCCTCGTAGCTCATGGGGCGTAAGTGCTCCATGGTTGGTTTTCAGGGCGTGGTTGGCGCACTATTAACGCTTTCACTTCACTTTTTTAAGAATTACAAATACAATTCCTCGATTTCCTCTGGCCTCTGTGTGGGTTTTCCACCTGTACAGACACCAATACACTTGCTCTCTCCGGGGGTGGCGGTGTGGGAGGGATGTTTTCGCGCGCGTTCCCTTGGCTTTGCTCACATCGCGCCCGAAAAACTCGTGCGCCTTTGTCCTTCCGGCAATCTTTATCCCGCGACAGTCCTGCAGCAACTGAGCCCCGACTGGCCATCTCTGGAGATTTTTGCGCCACCAATTCGCCGGAGTCTGTGCAGGCGCGGAGCATGCGCCGGACGAGTCCTGTGGCCAGGCTCGGCCACTCTTCGCCGCAGACGCTCCCCCTAGTTACCCCCACTTGACGGGTTTTGTTTTGATTCCGTTTCGTGCACAGGAAAAATTAACAAACTATGAGGAAATTAAAATAAAAAAAAATTTAAAAACTGCTTAAATTTTGAGAGACTTTCGTGATAAGAAAGAAATAAAATTAAGTTATTTTATTGTAATTTTAATATCCATTAAATGGATTTTATAAGAGATAATTAGGATTAAAAAGGAGAGTCCAATTTCAAATGCCAGATTGTTTGTACTTGAAATTCTACTATAAATCGAATAATGAATTAAAAGAAGTTGCAAATACATCTCAAACATAAATAGATTTATACTTAACAAAAAACCTCAAATAAAATTAAAGAAATTCCCTCAAAATTCCACAATCCCACAAGCAATTTATATGCTAAATGCGAGTTTAATTTTGTGTTTCATTTTCCCAAGTGTCGGCTTAGTCAAGGGGTTGGCGGAGTTGATTGCTCCCATCGTCTGCGTTGAAGCCATGTTGATTCTTCTACGTCGTGGGAAATTAAAGCTGCTCCCACAGAACTCAAATGCAAGATTTTAATTGCCGCTCGACGGCATGTGCGGTGTGGGAAATCCCAGCAGAGCGGGCGGTGCAGTCCTGTCCGTGCTTCTACTGCTGCTGCAATGCGCAGATGTGCAACCAACTGTTGGGCCTGAGAGTCCTGTTTATGCGTATGATGAGCAGTTGGAGGCAACCGGGCTCCAAAGGGAATGACCTGGCTGAATGGCCGCTGATTGCATGGCGGCGGTAGCCTGCAAGTGATTTTCTGATACGACCAGCGAAATATTGACTCTGAGTGCCGAGCTCACATAAAATCCATGAGGGAATCCAGGTATTACTCTCCGTTCCGCACTGAGCAAAATCGTTGATTAAAATAAAACCATATTTGAAAAAATCACTCATCTGCAAAAAGGTCCCAAGTGGCTGTTATGGGCCACCCGTGCGGATGAGCAATGTTTGATAGTTCTTGCTTGGAAAATCACTCATCCGCAATGGGGGACCAAGATGGCGTTTTGTGTTGAACTTTTATATTCTTATTAAAAAAAAAAATTGTATTATAAATTGCAATTTATTTATAAGGTACTTAATATTATGACTAAAACAAGTATTAAACATTTAGTAAACTTTGGAAACATATTATTTTATATATTTCATCATATTATCCTTTACTTTATAATTAAATTCTGTGCCATAAATAACAATATTTCTTTGCAAATAGTTAATTGCAAATATAATCCATAAATGTCCCCTTGCACGTATTAAATGTCATGTTAACTGCACTTTTTCTGATCCCTTTTATTGCAACAAAAAATGTTTTTGCATTGCAATATATTTTCAAATAATTGCCGTGGCAACAAAGCATAAAAATACCAGGCAATTCTTTAAACAAAAAACAATATGCAAACGAAATTCGTTTGATAGCAGAGCTTTGTGTCTGCTGCCGGATAAATGAAAATAAAGAAAGTGGCAGAATTTGCTAAAAAACATTTGTATCTTGACACTTTGGACTAGCAGAGCCTGTGAATTTGTACACCAAATAAGTGAATTCAGACAGCATCAAGATAGAGCTTAAAATATTTGTCGTAGTCTGCCGTATCGCAACAGGGAAATCTAGACACGACCAACTTTCACTATGTTTGGTAGTTCCCATACCAGGTCCATAAATCCCGTAGCCACGCGTCGCGATTTCTGCTATTTTTATGTGTTTTATTTTACGGACACGACACCTGCGGCGGTGTTCCATTTGGGACAGAAAAAAACACACAGTTGGAGATGTCTTTAACAGATTTTTGAGTCAACGTCTCTGTGTTCCGATTTGTTGTTGTGTTGCGCTGCTGTGTTCTTTTCTTTTATTATTTTTATATCCATTAAGTGTAAAGTTGAAGGGTATATTGGGTTTATATTTAGTAACTTACTTTATAAAAATATATATTATGTTGTGGCATTATTTGTATTATTTTTAATATTTTTTAAAATCAAAAGCAAACTTTTCTAGCACCTTTTAAATATCTCTCTTACTTTCTGCTTTTAATTCAAGCTGCATAAACATTTTTAATTTCTATTTTAATGTCTTTACAGAAGGAATAATAATTGCAGGACCCTGGTATGTCATTGTCGCAACACTAAACTTGTTTTTATCTTGCATTGTTTTCTTTTTTGTTGAGAGCAGCACATTTCCCCATTGCAACCACTTGCTCCCCCCGCTCATTTACATTTGCTTCATCCTATTATCCTGGTTAACCGGCCCGTTCCCAGCACCACTTACTCCACCGTCGCTCCGCTCCCACCGTTGCCATTTGTCAAGTTCTGCTCCCAACTTTAGCCCGCGGCTTTTTTGTAATTACACAGCCAGGGAGGGGGGCCCGGGTAAATGAAAGCGGCTTAAAAAAGCAGAGCGCTGGGGTTTTGTGGTGCTCGTTAAAATTTGCTGCTCTCATTCCGATTGTTGCTGTGGTTCTGCTGTTGCTACTGCTGCTGCCTGGCTCTTATTGTTGTTTCTGGGATTGCTGTTTGCGCCGCTGTTGCTGATTTTAGTGCGATTCTGCGGCGCCCTCGGCTGGCATAAAAGTTTGGGGGCCCCGGATTGAAGGTATTACGCTTAAATATGCGAACCAGATTGAAAAGCTCGCATGAAGTTGCCCGACCATGATTCATGATCCCTTCTGGCTGGCCACTTTAATGTTCATTCAATTTTCCAGATCCCGACAATTAAGAGTTTTTAATCATCGACTAGCTCCCCGCCACAGCGGAGGCCCAAAAGTTGGCTGTTGGCGGATGGCTGACGTCGGATGGCCTTTGTATGGCTCCATTATGCGGTTGATTTACTACCCAAACAGCTGTGAAATATCATGGCCCTCCGGGAAGCCCCTCGACCGTTGCCAAACGGAACGGAAAGCGGTCAGAGGGATTTGCACACACATCACATGTGTTCGTAGATCCCTTTATAGTTTGTCAGAAGTTTACCCAAGCGGGATTTGCCAGAGAGTTGGAGATTATAAATGAAAATCAATATGAGTAGAGGACCATTAAGGCGGGGTTTGTGTTTACTAATAATAATTAGGTCTTTGTAGTTAATTCTATAGAATTTGGTCAGAATATTAATGGGTTTGTAGATCATTTTATACTCATAAAGAAAGAGCTTGCATTTATTTTTTTGGTATTTATTTAGCGCCTTGTTTATTCTTTAAATATTTATTTATACGGATTTAATTTGTGATATTGTTAGCCCTATTTATTATAAATAAATTGTGATAGATAGTCAGAGGTAAAAGTGTAGATATCCTCAAAAATCCATCAACTTTGGCTCACCAAGTCCCCCATAATGACTGCATTTCTTCTCCATTTACTGGGCCAAGTTAATGCCCTGATCCCTGGCTTATCTTGACTTAAACAGCAGCACCCGCTTGTTTACACCCGTATTTATCAATGCTGTCCGCAATAAGACTTCGACACAGCCATGAAACGCTCCTTTCTCCCAAAGTTTTTGAACCACTCTCTCCTAGATAAATCAACCGGCATTAGGGCCAGGGGTCGGGGCGAGGCTGCTGCGGCAAGATAAATAAATTAACTCGTTCAAGTTGGCTGACAGATGGACTTAGTGCCATCGTGATGGGACAGGACCATCATTTTCCCAGCCACACTCCGTGGTCGTCCCTTTGTCCACCCTTCGAACAAACAAGTCGTTAAAAACGCGTGAATCCTGGCTAATTTATGGCTAATTAAGTTGACGCAACTTTTCCGCTGGCGAAGATGAGGCGGGGATCCCCCATTACCGCCGTCAGCAGCAGCCCCAGCAACATATGCCACGTGCTTGGAAGGCAGTTATGTCGTTTCATTACGAAAAAAAAGAGGTTAGAGGGCGCTTGTATGCACCCATGTACACTTAGCGAAACAAAAGGGCGACAGGCCCGGCCCGGCTCTAGTGCTCGTCGTCGAGCTGCCCCATGAATACCTCGTTAATTAAGTAGCCTGTTATGAGCAGCTTACCCTCGTAATACATTTTTATGATCGCAAATGGAATTATAACTGCTGGGCATGTGGCGGCTGCACAATGCGCCGCCAGTCAGCCCCAGCCTAGACCCCTCTTTCCCTTTCATCCTTATGAACAGCTTGTTTTCAAGCAACTGGGGTACACTGGGATTAAAATTATTAGCTAAATAATATAACAATATATTCTAATTATAGAATATTAATTGCGAAATGCTTTAAGTTTTGTTCAGCGATTTATCGACATATACCTGACATATATATGACCTTATAACTCATTAAAAAAGTTGAAACCTAAACTATAATTAATTTGTAATTTAATGATTCAGGATTTTTGGAAATTAAGGATGCTAAAATTCTAATTTGTACAATAAAATATGGAAATATAATACTAATCTATATAAAGTAATATTATTTGCTAAAAAAATTCTAATTTATTGTTGTTCCCTTTAGTTAAGTTACAAGTTTCTCTCTTGAATTACTTTGTTTTCCCCCAGTGCACTCCCTCACAATGCCTTAACGAGAGCATAGGTTCTGTTAGGACCCCCTAGACAGACTCCGGGCGTCCAGAGTTTGGACCCACCCACACAAACTCACATGACAGGCAGGGTTCGTAGGGACTGCCAGGCATAGCGGCACACCCGTCGTCCTTCTCGCCGGGGTAATTTCGTAGACAAACATCATTGGCATTTCTGTTTGAAGGCTCTGAGTGCCAATTAAGTGAACGTGGCTGGGCTCCAGCTCCACCTGAATCGGACGGATGATGAGAGTACCCCGGAGTACTCGACGGATATCGATCAGTGCCGGAATACATACTGCCGATGGGCGTGAATCTAATTGGCAAGTTTGACATGGAAAGTCTTTAAACGATTGATAAATCAGATAATAAAACATATTCCTTTTTTTTACAAAGAAATACAAAATGAAATCATTGAATAATTCCTCCCCCTATACCCTATAGGGTTCTCATTAATATTGTTATCTACAAATCATTCTATACTCGCACTTATCTCTTAATTAATTAATGCCAAAGTGCTAAGATCGCTGTGTTTGTTCCAGGGATCAGCTTTGGCACTTCCACTTGCCGACAACTTTATTTTCCACTCCTGTTTTTCTCGGTTAGCCGGCGGCGGTGACTTCGCAAACTTGGTCATCAACACGTAGTCTCATTTGGGATACTTTAACCACACACACAACTCATCAAGGACTCCAGCCGAGTTCACGGTGGCCACGTGCCGAAAAGCCCCCACTGCCACTCCGGAAAAAGGACACTGGAGGCGGAGCAGGGAAGAGGGACTGAGCTTTTAAATTAAATCACAAAATGAGGATAGAGCGACTAAAGCTACCGAGGCAGCCGCTAAACCAAATAAATAAACCCTTTGGCCGCAGTCCTGGGTGTCCTTGGTCTTAGCAGGCGCGTCCTCCTTGGGTGAGATAACAGTAAAGACAGGAAGTCAACTTGCCAGTGGCAGGAATGAACAGTGGGGCGAATAATTAAGATTTAGGAAGCGTAAAAGCGTAAAATTATTCTCTTTGTGTTACTTACTTTAGTAGTAGGCTCTAGAATTTAGCTTACTTATTTTTAAATATTTTATAGAATGCAAACTAACTATTTAAACACCTTTAATAAACACTAATGGGCCCGTAAAAATATTATTTCACCCACTGTGAGAAGGACCTGGCTTCTCGTCGTTCTTGGCAATTCGGTCGCCGAAAGGACACACGGAGACCAAAAGGGATAATGGCATAAAATCCAACAAAATGAAAAGAAAGCGGCAAATCATGTTAAGAGATTTAAATTGGATTAGTTGCCATGTGTGTGTGTGCACATCCTCCGTGGCGTCGACTGGCGTTGGCCGTGAAGCCAGGTCTGCGTCTGCGTCTCCGTCTCCGTCTGCATCTGGATGTGGCCTGGCCCAGCCGCCACTCGCTCATCTTGACATCAATTTTATCACTTGATTTCCCTTTCTTTTAGCATTTTTTTTTTGTGCCCGGCCTGTGCCTTTATTTATTTTGTATGCTTGACACAATTCCTCGACGAGGGCACACGGCTCGAGTGTCTCTCCGGTCCTCGATGCCATTCACCCGAGTATCTGCTCTTTCGCAGCCCTCGACAAAGGTCCGCCCAGGTTCTGCAACTGACATCGGGAGGGATACCTCGGATGGAGTCACCTTCCATCATCGTCCATCGCCCAAACGAGGAAGCAGCGCTGCCTGACACCCGGGGACATGGTGTCAGGTTGAGCCAGCGTCGACACCCAATAAAAGCATGTGTCTCTTTAAGAATGCTCGGGCATTGGGAATGATTTATTACGAGACGGATTTGAACGAACTTTTTAGTGGCAGCCAAGGGGAAGCCGATTTTAAATTATATTTCTAAGTTCTTAGAGTTTTGAATATAATATAACTTTTTTTCATATTTATAATCTAACTTTATTTATTATTATTTCATTAATAATGTTGGCAGTTTTCTTGGTACGGAAAGAGGGACAAGAATATTTTGGAATTTAGCTAGTTCTCCTTTTCCTTCTTAGGCTCCTCCTCCTCGCTGGGCTTTTTGCGATACTTGACCTGGGAGGTGAAGATGTCGTAGCCCAGACTTATGGTGTTGTCGTAAAAAACTCGATACTGGGGCTTGACTAGCAGAAAGTTGATGAACTGGGCCAGAGGCCACACCGTCCACTCGGCGGCGTACAGGACGAGGGCCTTCTCCCGGATCTCCTGCTGCAGCTCTTCCCACGTTGTGTCCTCCAGAAGGCCCATTGTTAGGAAAAAGACGGCGATGTAGAAGGGTGAACAGATGAACTGGTCCAACAGGATCTTGACAACCACTACCTTAAAGGTGCGCTTCGGGAAGAGGTAGTCCAGGTATTGGTACCAGTAGTGGCACACCACGCCCACCGTCAGCCCGGAAATACCCATCCGCACGGTTCGAATTCGGTTCCATCCGGTGAGCTCCCCGATCATGCGTTCGTAGCTCTGCTCCATGGTGTCGCCCACCATGCTCAGGCTCACCGAGATGCCGATATTCGTGTACAGCAGGTACTTTGGGCTGAAGGCAGCCTGGTGGAACCGGTTGAGTAGCTGCTTCAACCGCCTGCCTAGCACGCGACCCGCCATCTGAGATCCCCCAGTCTAAAATGCCGCCCAAGTCGGCGGGGGTGACCAGGCACCAACGGAAACAAGAACCGATAAATAATTATTACAATTAGCTCATGACATGCTTTTCTTTGATTTTAAATTTAATTTTTACTACAAACATATTAGAAAATTCCTAGATTCGTAAATGTAGTTTATTTTCCACAATTTAGTGGCCAAAAATAGTTATCAGCATCAGAGTATTCTCTTATTTCGAGTGGATAAAGCAGAACTGATTATATCTCTTAGATTTAATAATCTCTTGATTTTTTCTATGTTTTAATTTTGCATATTTTAATTTTTATTTCAGATTAAACTATAGTTTAGTAAGAGACCTACTAGCCTTTATTTTTAAGTACCGATTACGAATTCCAATCAAAGTTCTAACCAAATGGCCGCAGGAATCTCCATAAATATATTGTTAAAGTCAAAGGCAAGACCGCAGCTAGGATATTTATCCCTCTGAACGCCAGGATATGAAAGGATTGTGTGAGGCAGGCATTTAGCTGGAAAACAAAGCTATGAAATCAATTTGGTGCTGGCAACACGAAATGAGTTTTCGGAGGATTTGTTGAGGTAGCCTAAGCAGGCTCCAACTTATATCTAAAGCCTTGAGGCAGGGACTGGGTACCGTTGAAAGGATCAAAAAAGGGTTGGCCACCCGCACGCACCGGAAAAAATGAAATCGCTTCGCTCGGCATTCAAATGAGGGCTTCTCGCTCCTCCGCACCTCCGAAGGCCGCATCCTCCTTCTTTTCCGGCGACGTGTCCTGGGGCTCGACGCCTTCGGCAGCGAATTTGTTGGCAGCCGGGTGTCGGGGAGTTAATTCTGCCAAATCATTCGCACGCGATTCTCAACCGCAGACCCGGGAACCCCTTTGCCCGCCGCCCCTTGGGGAAATCAATGGGCGCAAGGCCCCCTTTGCATATGTGTGCGGCGGCCCTAAATCCCCTTTTGCATCCCTCAAGCCCGAGCTAGTGAATTGAAAAATATTTACGGCCTTCTACAATCTACGCTAAAATCCAATTTTATTTTTATATTTCGTCGGAATCCGCCATAAAACCGGGCTCCAACGCCACCGCCACCTCCGTCGCCGCCGACCCAATCCCCGGTTCCGGGTTCTCCCCGGTTGTCAATTCAAAAGCGGCAACCGTAAATTCAGCTTTGCAGTTTGTTTGCCCGGCTTTTCCATATCAACTCTGACTCTGACAGGATCGGAGGATGAGGTGCTGGGTGGGACTCCACTTGTTTCATTAGCGTTTATATTTCGGCGCCATTCGTTGCAATCGCTGCATTATTTGCAGGCACTAAATATACGAATTTTACTATGGACCAAAATATCAGAGTGTCAGAAATGGCAGCAAAAATAATAAAGGTAAATACGAAATCGAAAACAATAACGGAAAATGCATGAAAACAAATTTAATTTAGTCTCAACCAATTAATACAGTTGGTATTTGGTATTTGGGAAATTAAACAAAGCGGTGCTGTTCTGTTTCCAATTTATTCAGCCTTTTAAGCTTGAACAATATGGTTGGGTTTTTAATAAATTTAATAGGATAATGATTTATCACAAAGATAAGATGGATAATAAAGATCAAAAGACTTAATTTATTTTAGTTTGCACCAAATAAAGTGTTGCTTTTTAATGAATATAATGGGATGATGGTGTATTATAAAGATAAATTAGTTTCCGTACCTTAAAGTTATTTTTTAAATATAAATTACGAAATTAATTTAAAGACACCGATTTTTCTGACAATCTATATGAGCAAGTAATGCTTATGAAACTCTGCCAAAATTAAATATTTTGTTGTTCCCCCAACAAGACTCCTTAAAAAGGGTCGACAACAATAAAAGCTGATTTCGGTGAGCTCCAGCGCAGAACCTCCATCACAGAACCCTTCTAGGTCTAATTCTTTGTGCAAATGAAATGTGTTTACAGACCTCGTCTATTTACATACTGGGGCTCGCTTCCGTTACCCTTTTGAGATACTGAGATACTATGTTATGTTGTGCCGCCTGTCCCCAGGAACCGGACACATGAGTATGTCTGGCTGGACTCCAGCCAGGCTTGTGGAGCATGACGGAAGACTTCCCCAAACAGACAACAAAATAATAGGAAGAAAAGTGAAAACGGCCGGGCCGGGCGAATGCATTTTCATAGTTTTCCCACTTTGTTATGCTGATTTTTCACATTTTTCGTATCCTTTCGCTTCTTTACTGCCAGAAGCCAGCAGTCAGCAACCCGAGCCGGACTCGTTCGTTCCGCTCTCAATTTTTTGCTGGCACGGGATCTGGTTGGGTTTTAGGGTTGGGTCTCGGTTCCGAAGCATGTGTGCATTTTAATTGAATTTTTCATTTCGCTCAATAAAAGCAAAAGCCGAATATGTGAGCAGCGAGGCGCAAAAAGTGTCATAATCCCCCTCGTGTCCTTGGACCCATTTAATTCAACGGACAGGGAGTGGTTTATAGCCTAGGGATGTACTCGCATACTCAAAGGGATAATCCGATGTGATATATCTACAAAAAAAATAACGGATATTGAACATTTGGTATGATAATAAAAGCGTATTATCGATTATTATCTCATATTATTTATTTTGTATTTATGGAGACGCCAAAAAGCAACATTTTTCTATTGTTTATTAATAACTGAAACGCACAGTTGCAAGAAAGAAAATGCTAGTCTGATATCTACTTCTTTTTTAGCAAGTCAAGAGAATGTGAATTTTTGAATTCAATATCGGCAATTATCGGACATATCGATATTTTATTTGCTATTTTTAGAGTACATTTGGTAGATTTACTAGACTACGCTAAGATTTCGCTTTATAACCGAAAGTTCAAGTTGTAGGAAATAAAATGGTGGTCTAAAATTGATTAATTTGTTAACAAATCGATAACAATGTCGATTTTTGCATTTAATATCGGCACTTATCGTACACTTTGAAATTTTCTCCCATTCCTAGTATCGTTTTGGTTGATTTACTCAACAAAAGCTGAGCATTTCGCTTAATACGTGTATATACACGTAGTATACAGTATATTGCAAATCACTCTCTAATTGAATTGAAATCGATTTTCAATGGCATTTTAGTTCATGTTTAGACAAAAGAGAGCCACCGTTCGGCTTCATTTTCCAGCGGCTGACTCGGCTTCAATTTATGCAAATTAAATCGAAATGTGATTTTAATGGTATTTCAGCAGGACCGGGGCTCAAATGATGATGAGCTTGCTGCCAAATGAATGAAAGTCAAAAAGTTTAGTTAGCTCTGTGTGCAGAAATGCGTGCAAGGGGATTTTAAAGCCAACCCAATCCCCTCCATAGTTCCATCGGACCAAAGGAAGCCAGCTATAACCGCACAGATTCCGTTCCGGAAAACTAACTTATTCAATTAGTGAGCGGGAAACTTTGAATGTTTACACTAGGCAACAAAATTATGCCAAAGCAGCCACAGTCGAATGCAGCCCAATTAGCTGTTCTGGATTGCACATAAAATACAAGTATTAATGCCGATTAATCAACTGCTTCCCCCGTGGAGATGATAAATCACCAACGAAAATGTAAATTTCTGTTTTCTTTTGGCAGACACATCTGCGGGTCAACACGAAAGCAAACATCAACAGTTTTTCACATTTACATAGATCAGAAAATACACATGGAACCGGAAATTAAAAATCGGATTACGGAAAAAAGGTGTTAATGCTGGTAGTTTTTATAAACAGCAACGTGGCTCTGTTTAATAACAAATAACCGTCCTCTATTAAATAAAATTAATCGGAATTAATTTCCTGCTTTCCATCCAAGTTAAATAAGTTCATCTAACTGGCGTACAAAAGGGGGAATGTCAAAGGTCAATTGACTTGGTTCGTGCAATCAACCGGTTGCGGGTAAAGGAACTCCCGGCATATTTGAATTGCACCGCCGAGGAAAATAAGTCAGCTCACCGTTAACGTAAACGAGCAAACAGTCAACACGGCGGCACCGCCCCGCCCCGCCCGCCAGTCGTGCCAATTTCGTCAAGGCAAACACAAAAACAAACAACACGGCATCATCACCATCACCCTGGGCCAAATAGAGCCACCCCAAGCCCAGCCCCTCTGCAAACGAGGCTGTCTGGACGATGCACAAAAACAAAAAAGAGCAGCCAGGCGGAGAGCAGACAGGTGCGACAGGTGCACTTGGCAAAATAAAGGATTTGAGTTAGAAGGATCTATAATAAAATGCCTATAATAATAAGTATTACAAGGGGATAAGGGAATAAGAAGTTCTAAAATAATAAATATAAAATGTTGTGAAGGCTTCTAGCTAAACGTAGATATTATAAAATGTTAAGAAATAAGTATATCTCCCTTAACTACACTTTATAAGATCAGTTAATATTATAACGGAATAACTTAAGGTAATTTCGATAAAATTATTTCTTATTGTTATGAGCCATATTCAGACCTTTATTTGGGTTATTTGATATAGTCTCTATTTAGCTTAAAAAGAACAGTCTTTTCTAAGCTTAAAATATAGTTAATTTTTAACTAAGAAATTAATTAAAGAAACTTTGAAAAAAAGAAGAGTAAGTGCTTTTACTTATAAAAAAAAATAGATATTTAGTATTTTAGCTTAAAAATTGATAGAAATGTATGATTTCCTTAACCTTTATTCAACTTTCTCTAGGTTATTTTAGTGTAAGTATTTTTAAACTGCATTAATCATTTATTTTTTACCATCATTTATTTTCTACATAATTTTTTACTGCTTCAATGCGAGTGTATATTATTATCAGAGGGGTAGAGGAGCCCAGGTGTTTATGAGGCGCAAAAATGTCATACATCATGCGACACGCGATGCCAGGTGGGCAACGAAACCAGGACTTTGCCCCGTCTGCTACACGTTGGCATCCGAGTCCATCCGTCCTGGCATCCATGGTGCGAAACGAGAAAGGAGATTGGCTTGGTTCGCGAAACGGAGCAAAACGGCGGGCAAGCTAAAAGCAACATCGCGGATTTGTAACTGAGACGAAGGATGGGGTCCTCCGTCAGACAGACTGCACCATCAGCTCCTCTTGCAGCACGGCAACATTATCACCAAGGAAGGAAGGGAAATGTAACCCCTGGCTGCTGACTCCTAGCCAGAATAGGCATTCAGGCCCAGCTAAGTGGCACACGAAGCGTTAAACTATTAAGCACATGTTGCCGCTCCGTTGCCAGTCCCTCCTGCTCCCTGCCGAGCCGGGTGATTCATGGCGGAGGATGAGGTTGCAGGATCACGCACACACACACACACACACACAGGAAGTGCTCTCGCCGCCTTTGTTGTGCGGCTTAAGATAAATCATGCACACAAGTCCTGGACTGGAATATGTCTCAGTGCCGTGAGATTACTACATAAATTCCGCCTGCCATCACATTTAAAAATTCCATTTTGTCAAGGCTCGGCAGGCGGAAACCATGTTTTATTCAGCTGTTGTCCACGTGACGAGCTATTGGAACGCAATAGGCTGGGCAGATGGCACACAACTCGCAAAATAATTTCATATTTTATTAGAATGTTTCAGCATTAATTTTGGAAGGGAAAAGAAATAGGATTTTCTGAGGAACATACCTAACTTTGGGAGGAAAATATTTATATAATATAGTATTAGCACAACTTTTGACACTTAAAAAAATTAAATAAAATATAAAATGAAATAAATAAACGCCACAATATTTAAATAAACTAGTTTCCTATCAACTTTCAGCCTTTTAAAATTCAGATTAATTAAATTACCAAAACCTACTAGCATTTATGGTTATATCATCCCAGTAAACTTTTATAAAATCATTTTTTATAATTGAAAAACTTAAAAAAACAATTGAAAACCCTGTTAAGAAACTTTTAAAGCCAGGCCACAAAATCATCCTGGAAAGTAAAATGCATGATTACTGTATACATTACCCGCAAAAGCACTTACCCACAGACACACACATTAGCTCTTTGAAAGGAGTGTAACTACTGGTAAACTAAAGTGCTTACAGCGAAAAATAAATATAAAAAAATAAAACAGAGAAATTAGAAAAACTCACACTCATACCTTTTTAGACTCGTTTCCTGTCTAACTGAATAACTTTTCAAAGGCACTGTAAGGGATATGACGGCAAGGCGGCAGGTGGAGAACTCTAATTAGAATAATTTTGCGCTGCGTTGCGCTTGACAGCGCTGCAAAGGTGGCGCCATCTGGCGAACCGCGGCGGCTACAGGAAGGCTCTGCCTGCAGGACCTGCTCTCACACACACACAAGGCACACACATACACCACTTCACAAAACAAATAAGTGCACTTAGAAAAGAATTTTTATTAAAAAATAGTGGAGAAATGGTTTCCCATTGAAATAAAGTAAGAAAAAAAAAGCTGAATCATTTTTTATTAATTAATTTAATAAATTAATAAATTTCCAAAAATTAAGAGGTAGTTTTAAATTTTTTAGGCGTCTCTTTTAACCTTTCTCAGTGTGCAGTAGGCACTTGTAACTGCCCTGCATTACCTGCAGTGCATGAGTGGTAAATGTCAGGACGAAAGGTCACCGAACCTAGGCACAAGGATCCTGCGGGAGGCTGGCAGATGTGCTGCCAAGTGACACAACATAATCATGATAAAAGCCCCCCACCGGGGGTGGGCTTAAATTACGGAATTTAATTAATTTCGCAGAGATTTTTCATCGGTGGCCGCGCACTTGACTTTGTACATTTGACTCATCTCCTTTGCTCTTTCCCCGGCCACTAATTTCCCCATCATCTGCGGTTGAGTCGTTTTCAGGAAAATCAACCAGGACTTGAGCCTGCCACATGTGCAGTTTCGCGGGGATCCGTTTCCATTTCCATTTTCCATTTCTACATCTCCTTCCCATTCCCCTTCCACTTCCATTTCCATTTTAATTTTAATTAATTTCAATGTGTATGTAGCAGCTGGGACTGTCGCTCGCCAGGAGGCTTGGGTGTGGAGGATGGAGGATGTGTCCTGAAGGCAGTCGAGCAGTAGCCAAAATGATTATGAGTAATTAGTTGTAATGGGCTGGAAGCCTGTCCTGGCAGCTGCAGAGTGTCACACCTGGGCCAGGTGTCCCAAGCTTTCGACCAAAGATGAAAGCTAACTCGAGGACCGGGGCTGAGTTACCAAGAGCTAAATATTTGTGTTATTTTTTTGGAAACTACAATGTAATGTAAGCCTTAGGGAAGTACCTGTATTCTTTGTGGCTAACTGGGAAAATTAATGGACTTTAAGCTAGGTTATAGCCGGGATTTACTTATATAATGCTCTCTAATAAATAAATCTCTAAGGGGCAGAAAGAGTTTTATATCTTTTATATCTTTTGTGTACAAATAAAAGACTTTGTTGATTGATATCCTGGAAATCAGGAAAGGGACACTTTTCCAGATTTATCACGAGGCTTATTAAATTATTTCAATAAATATATAACAACTTTAATACCAACTACTCAAGGTAATTATCTGTCATTACCCACAGTATCTAAATTAGGGAAAATTAAATTAAGCTTAAATATCAATTTAAAACTATATATTTACACAATTTGCATTTACCCTAATTAATATTCAACAAATGCTAATTTATGATAGTGCCAAGCCGCAGCCAAAGCAAATACATAAATAACAAACAATTAAATTTGGTATTGGCATTTACAGAAAACTAATTAAAAACTAAAATATTTTAAAGCCAACAAAGAGCACAGATTATCAGATTTTTCGATCCGAATCTAAGCTGGAATTTGTGAAAACAAAGTCATAAATCAAAGCCAATTTGTATCGCAATCATATATAGCTGACATTTCGCTGTCTCGGCGCTTTGCTCGGTTTTGCAAATAGATAAGTGTCAAGCGAATATTTACAAGGATTCCAAACGAAAAACGGGGGAAAAATCAAAGAATTTGACGATTCACTGGGATAAAGTCGAATCAGAGCTGGGAATATTGAGCGAAAAGTCGTTTTGGAGCACACACACACACATACGAGCTTGCATGGAAAATGGGAAAATTGCAAAAACCGGGCGGGAAGTTCGGTGGAAAGAGTACAATACAAAATTTAATGGTGCGCAAATTTTGATTGTTTTACTTTGAGAATGAAAGTTTCCTCAGTCCTCGTTTTTTTTCGTTGTTTTCCGCTTTCTGTTCCCATTTTGTTTGCATTCGCTATTTATTTATTTCGCAGTGCTTTGAATTCGTTTTCCCGCATTTTATGCATATTTCTGATTCAAATATTTTTGCTCTGCTATTTGCTTTGGCTCGGCCCGGTCCCTCGCGTATTTGCTTAGCTGCGAGCGCGGGCTTGGGCTTGGGCTTGGGCTTCTCTCCTATATATATACTCATCTCAGTCGGAAAATGTTTTGTTTTGGCCTTCAGGTGCTTTTTGTTTTCGAGCTCATTCCACGTCCATTTGAAAAGCCAGCGAAAAGTTGTTGTCAATGTAATTTGATTCCCACTCCAAGCCCCCTTATGGCCAGCTTCCTTTTCCTCTTCTCTATGATTACGCATACGCTCCGTTGGACAAAGAGCAAATTGTAATTAGACGCAGGGGCCGAACCGACAACAATGAGGGGCGGAAGTGTTTCCCAGATACATTTTCATCTTGTTATCCTCTCAACTGGAGCCAATAGAAAACTGACCTGAGAGTGATGCTAATGAAAAGATACGATTACAATGGATGGGCTTACATATCACGGAAAAAATAAGAGAGACAGTTTCGGCTTTCACAGAAAAACTTTCGCTTTTCTTTTCATTAACAAGAACCAAGTATACCTTGGAAAAACCTGTCATAATACCCACATCTGTGTAGCCTACAGATCGACTCAACACTCAGTAATCGGTAAGTCAGTTGTGTTCAAAATCTCCGTAAATTTTAAGTTCGATTTTTCTTTTGTTAATAATCCAGCCTAAATAATGTTGGACAGCCATGTGGATGAATGCAATATGGAGGGGCGAAGTGAGGCCTCTGCAGTAGAGGATGTCCCTCAAGACAAGTCCATTTCATCCCATCTCCAAACCCAAAACCAAGATGTTGCGAAGACTTCCCTTGAAGTGGACTGCAGCCTGCCAGACTTGCCATTGAAAACCCTCATGTCCCACATAGATATCATCGGTAGATTGCGGGAACAAGGTGAGATACGGAATCTGCTAGGATTCCAACCATCCCCACACTTGGAAACCCTACCCGAGATATCCGAAGATGATATATGCCCCGTGCCTTACTTTATTCCGGAGCTGGAGATGTCCTGTGCCAGCTCAGAAGCTGAACAACTTAATGAGATAACATTGGCGTCCCTTGAAGACCCAAATGCAGCGGGAATTTATGTATCAGAGCTACTTGGTATGCTCGAACCTAATCCTTCAAGAATTGAGGAAATAAATGTACCTAGGGTTGGAGAAGAAAATGTTTTTAAGGTGGAGGAACCTCAGCTATCAGAAATGAAGGAAGCAACTTTGACCAAACTCGAGGATATAAATGAAACCAATTTCGGAGAACTGACAGGACCTTCAGAAGTTAAAGATGGGCCAGAAGAACTAGTCACATTATCTGTGAAGCAAGAACCATCATCACCTATCATCATAGCCCAACAACCAACACAGATCAAGGAGTCACCAATGCTAGGACCTACATCTGGTATCATCAGCTCCATGATTGGACTCAAACCCATTTGGAGGCCCAGCGTAAGACTCTGTTTCGGCGACAGAGAGCAGAGGAGGAACAACACCTCGACCCAGGAGGAGATCAAGCAGCAAACCTCCATAGCACTGAAGAGCCTCATTATGAGCATAAGTCTGTTCAAGGAGTTTGAAGCATCCTTTCAGGGTAAGTACTTACAGGAAAGATCAAGGTCAGATTCCACACTAACTTTAATATTTCAGAAAAATTAAATGAGAACGAATTAAACCAATTGGATGGCGCCAGGAAGTCCCCAACCTTCTCAAGGGTGTTTAGGGGAAACGTTTTTCAGCCAGCTGCGGTTCCAGAAAACCGCCAAGAGGAACGCCATGAGGAACACCCAGAGCAACTGCCAGAAAATGCCTTGGCCGGCGGAGAGCCCGTGGAACAACGCAGAATTATACCAAATGAAAGATTGAGGAGGGTTCTATATAGACAAGATGTCAGCGACGCATGGGCCAGCCGGGTCAATGACTCGGACTCGAGTGAGTGCTCCGATAGCGACGATTCCGGCATCAACAATTCCATGTGCATGAATGGGCTCTCGCGTCAAATCATGAAAATGAACCTACCCATTGCCGATCGGCAGGACATCGAGACCAGCGGCAGGATTCTGTTCAGCCAGCCCGTCAAGCTCTTCCGCTTCAACAGTGACAAGAATTGGCATAGAGAAGGTTTCGAGACTCCTTACACGGGCGACATCAAGATTATGGAGCGCGACGGCAAGTACTACCTCCTACTCCGCGAGAAGAACACCGGCTTCCTTCTGGTCTACACCCGCGTCGATGGCAGCTGGCACATCGGCTACAGGGCCAACTGGACCAACAGCTGTAGCTGGATCAACTTCAACTACGCCTACTGCCCGGAGGGCACTCCCGAGCACTTTGCCTGCACCTTCCGGGAGCCCAGCCACGCCGCCGAGTTCGTGGCCAGGATCCGGAACCTGGTGATCAAGTGTCGCTTTGTTAGTTCGACGTAATTTTAGTTAATTTTTGATTGCCATTCGTGGCCTAATGATAAATTATTGTAAACTTTTGATTAAATTTTGTAATTATGGAGATTTATAAATTCCTGCGAAATTCCCCCGTGTGCTGTGTATATAATTGAGTGATTGGTGAATATTTATGAATATTTTAAGGTATTTCTGTTGGTTAGTTATTTAAAACGTTTACGAAAGATATCCAGATATATTCCTTTCAATCCTAAATGAATAGTTTTTAGAGGTTCTATGGAAGGCAAGTTTAAATTGAGCGTTTGGTAAAAATTATAAATATTTTAAGGGATTTCTAGTAGGTAATTATTTATCAGAGTTTTATACACAAAAGATATCAAAGTTTCTACTTCTTGCCATCTTAAATGAGTTGTTGTTTGAGGTTCTGTAGGGAAGAGTTCACATGAATGTATAGAAATGAAGTGATTTAAAAATTAATTAAAGGGGTAATGCTTTAGAAGTGTAAAACCCACTCTTTCTTTTTGATTTGCTTTTGTGTTTCACATTTTCATAGCCAGGCTAGCAACCCCTGGGAGCAGCTCCTGGTTAACTTAATCGTTGCCACAGCAACTTGCAAATCGATTCAACAAAGGACAAACGGAATATACTTTACTTTCTGGCTTTTTTGAAGCAAACAGCGCACAGATGAAGCCATGGAATCCGACAAGCTGAACGAGTTGAACCGGCAAATAAATGAGATTAAGAAGCGGATTTTGTTGGCAGGTAAGCTCACCTTCAAGTCTTTCAATCTCACAGTTTCATGAAAGTCACATCCCTTTTTAGAGGGCCAAAAGACTGCCAATGCCGCCGAATGGCAGAAACAGAACCGCATCAACTGCGACACCATTGGCTCCCTGAAGAAGGACATCAAGGAGCTGACGGTGAAGGCGAGTCGGCTTCGCAATCCCCTGCAGCGCCCGTTGGTCATCAAGGAGTCCAGTGGCGGGGAGCCACGAAGGGCGCAGAGCTGCACGCCCACCTTGATTGTGGGCAAGGCCACGTATCCGGTGGGGGCCAGGAATGCCGACGATGCCATCTTTCTCACCGATCTCAAGATCACGGAGAGCCGCAAGCAGATGGATCTGCTCCGGCATCGCTTCAAGTCCCGCCAGCAGCACTTCAGCAAGCTGGTGGAAAAGTACCGCGGTTTGCTGGCCAGCAAGGAGGCGCAGAGCCAGAATCTGGGCGAGAAGCCGCCGGAGACCCTCGAGGAGGATGCCAATAGGAAGGTGGGGAATTCTATTAAATATTTAATGTACATTTTCTATCTTTCTATCAATCAACAGCTCGTCTGCCAGCTGGAGAACGAGATCCACCGCACCAATGTCCAGTGGATGGAGGCGGAGCACATCCGCAAGAAGTACCGCTCCATCGAGGCCTCCCTGATGACGGACGCGGAGCGCTTCGAGCGGAGTCTGCGAGAGCTGGAGGCATCGCTCAGCGACCAGAAGGCGGAGATCGAACGGCTGCAGCAGGTCCACAATGAGGCGGTGGAGATGAGGGACGCCGCCAAGGTGATCCTGCAGCGGCAGGAGCAGCAGGCAAATCTGTCGCAGAAGACTCGCGAGCGCCAGGCCCTGGACTTCCGGAAACAGGTGGAGGCCCGCAAGCTGGAGCTGGAGCGGATTGGACGCAAACTCTTCGCCGAAACCAAGACATTGGTGCATCAGGACAGCGTGGGCTCCAGTTCCGGGGACCAACACACGGCCAAGACGGAGAACGGCGAGGAGGAGCCGGCGTCCCAGCTGGAGAGCGTGACCAGCGACATGGAGTCCCTGTTCAAGCATCTGATGGAGGCCTCCGGGGCCACCTCACCCTTCGAGGTCTTTGAGCGATTCAGTGCCCAAAAGGAGTCTGCGGCGAGACTTAATTATCTGAGGAAGGCCGCCGAGGCGGAGAAGGCCAATCTGGAGGCGGAACGCGAGGCGCTGACCAGCGAGCTGGAGGCCTCGAAGTTCTCAGATGTCAAGGAGAGCGAAGTGTAAGCTTAAAAATATTTATAAAATTTGTTATTTCATTTTTTAAACCAATAATTTTGTAACAGAAACCAAGAGGTCATCGAGCAAATCAAGAACAGCATCGCTGCCAAGGAGCAGGATCGCAAGCTGGACACCGATGAGGCGGACAAGTCGATGGGCGTTTTGAAGTATCTGAAAGAACGCATCTGCGAGATGATCTTCAAGGTGCAGGAGGTGGATGAGAGCAACATCGAGATACCCGAGAGGAAGCTCCATGTGAGCGTGGCCGAGTTACCCAATTTCCTGGCCCACACTGCCGTAGATGAGGATATGATTGAGGTGAAGTCCTGCTTACGGAGGCCAAGCAATCCCATTATTATTTCCTCTTTTTTTTAGATACTCAAACTAAAGATTAAGCGCTGCCAGGAGCTGAGCAAGTCCGAGGATGTGCCACCGTTTGAGATACCCCAGCTGGACATTGTCGACGAGGAGGAGGACGAGATGTACAAGTCGGAGCAGCCCAAGTCCCCCTCGGCGCCCGAGGGCGAGAAGCCCCAGCCCATGCCCATGTGTTATTACAATCTCTTTGCCGGGCGAGCTCAGCGTGCAGCAGGCACCTCCTCATCCTCGCCGGAACAGGCCCCAGCGGCGGGTAAGATTGATACTGAGACCAGTTCGTGCCGAGCTCTTGGTGATTCTGACATAATTTCACCCACAGTGGCCACCGCGGACGACGATAACGAAGTGCCCTCACGTAACTTCCTCAAGCGACAATCAGTACTCATTGTCGACTCCAAGTCCAGGCGAAAGCCATTTAGACCTGCTCCCGGGGGAAGGCGCAAGTAAAGGAGGGAATCAGAGGATCCAATAAGGCATTATTGGTTTATAATATCAATGCTTGTCGCGGTAGAATAAGTTAGCACATAAATATACCTCCAAAAAGTTAATTCAAATTACAGAATAAAACATATTTTATAAATTTGTGCTTGGCTGATTTTATGGCTGAAGATTGAGTTTAGTTTTTAGTCCCTTTATAAATATTTAATAAATTTTAAATACCTCCCTAAGACAGATTTCCGACATCTTTCCCGAGGAAACGCATTCAGAGCTGGGTAACAGAATGCTTTACAAAAAATGCTTTAAAAGAACCTCCTAGTTTTGCGTCTGCAACTGCTTCGTTTGGACAAATTGTAAATAATTAATGGAGCTTCCAGGAAATCCAATAGCCCGCTCCCTGCCACTACATTATGTGGACTATATATTTTCAAGGCTGGGGAATATCAAGCAAAAACTGCTTCTCTGCAGTGTCTTATTGCCCAGAGGCGATTTAATATCTGAGGCGGCGCATCCTCTCTGCATATTCCGGCTGCAGTTGCTGGATAAATGTCAGCAGCTTCAGTCAAACGACATAACAAATAGCCGTCCCACCGAAGCATCCACTGCAAAGACAACGTCAGTCGAGCTGGTAAACAGAATTTACTGCCCCAAGGAGGACGACGAGGATGACTAGGAGGACTAGGACTTGGAGGTCGGAGGCGGTGTGGCCAGGCTGGCAAATGAAGTGCAAAGCGGAACAAAGTGCGGATCGCGGCTGTTGCAAGCAAAAATAACGTTTCAAAAATTGTTTACACCATCGGAACACACAGTAGCCAAAATGATGGATTTTTTGGTTAAAAAATGAAAGTAGGATAGAGTCCTTGAGGCACCAAAAATGCTTTGTTTGGAAATATATATTTTAAATAATATTTAAGAATACTTAAGTATAAATTCTGGATTTCATAAGCTCTGATCTTTAAAACAAAGTGGTTATTTAGGGGAAGAACTTCTAGAAATAAGATTTATTATACAGAATTGCAAAGACTCCACGCTGTTGAAGTTTGCCTAAAATAGCTTCAAAATATTATTACAAAACGAGAAAGAAAGCTAACTTCGGTAAACCGAAGTTTATATACCCTTGCAGTCAGCAATTGGATCATGGAAAATCGATCCATTTTGGTAATGTAAAAAAAAATGTCAAATTATGTAAATTTTGTAAATTTTACATTTTACATGTAGAATTTTACATTTTATATGTAGAATTTTACATTTTCATATAAATCGACGGATCCCTTCTATGGCAGCTATATGATATAGTTGTCCGATCTTAATGAAATTAAAACCGTAATTCTAGAACTATAAAAAATTACTATATCTCGAAATTTATAGAAATTCGTTGAAAAACAGAGAAATTAAAAATTTTTGTACATTAATTTCGCCATCATTCGTATGGCAGCTATAGGATATAGTGGTCCGATTTCGACCGTTCCGACATATATACTGCGTGCTAAAGAAATAAGACTATGCTGAAAAT